>JBBMOI010000008.1:1245000-1342500 GCA_038088405.1 Porites divaricata
ACTCTTTACTCTCTTGTTAGTAGCTGACGACTTTGCTGTTGTTACGTGTTTGCCAGTTTCACGCAATTTAACGCGGCATATATTGTTCATCAACGTTCATCAATATTTACAACACAAAACAAATAACCAATTCTGACAAGGTCGAACATCCCGCAGAGAACACGCAACGTTTGTAGTTCACTGCACACAAGTGTGGCAGTGATTGAAAGTGCGCACATATACCATACTTGAGCTAGTAAATTGAGTGAGTTGTTTTCGGCGCCTCCGCATGCCGTGGATATTTGATAGGAAAGCTTCAACATCCTTAAAAGTTTCAAGTTTAGAGAAACTTACCCCAGGTCATGGACTACTGATGAGTGATTATTATTATTATTATTATTATTAATTATTATGTCCATTCCTTGTAGACTCAGGCAGGATGTTCGGCGGCTTAAAACAAGTCACCACGGGTCTCAGGTCTCTCTTGTCCTTCTTCTTACAGGGACAGTACTTTCCTTAGTATTATTATTATTATTATTGTCTCTTCTATCACAGTCTTTGCTGGTGTTCTTTTTGTGCATCAGCCGGGCACAAATCATGCACCTGAAGCATCAGTCACTCAAGTCAATCATTCTGTCTATACACTAAGCACCTTTCTGAGGATTCGCGCAGATCTCAGCATGCAGATCTTTTTATTATTATTGTTATTATTATTATTATTATCTTCTTTCTTCTTTTTTTTCTTGAATAACTAACACTGATTCGGACAAGTGGATAAAATGTTTTATATTGAATATTTCAAGCCCTTCAAGTCTGGAATAACTATATTATGAATTTGCATTTAAAAACCAATTATGAAGACTAGACATAGGCTACTGGATCCCATACAAACTTACATACACCAGCGATGAGCCATTTTTTTTTTTTTTTCATGCTGAAGAACAACGTTCAGTCATGCAGTTCCTTCAAAAAACGTTTTTAGTTAAAGCCAGTTAATTACCTCAAATGTTCAAGCTATACTGTAATGCAATGTCTCTTCCAATGTACAATGCGGAACAATGTCGATGAAGACTATAATAGTGTTTAGAAATTGTCTTCCTCTGAGTCGTACATCTACGCAATTTTGTACTTTAAAAATAGCGATGCAAATTAAGGTTAATTAATCGACCGTTTGTCAAATATTTATTGTAATAGGACGGTATGACTAGAACCTATTTCTCGCTTCAAGTAAGGAAATCCAGATGGGGGAGGGGGGTACTGCCATATATGGGCTATATAGGTATGTGCCGCTGTGAAGGGTCTGCATGGTTTTTAAGCCGGTTTGCTCTGGAATAGGTTATATAAATCAGAGAGTTTAGGTTTAGAATAGGGTATCATTTTCCAGGAAACTGATCGATTGGTTGAAGATTTTAGTCTAGACTAGGGAAACCGGGAATTGCCACTCAAAAATATAAAAAAATCAAATCGGTTTTGTTTTGGCTGGACTGTTTTCGTGACCTCAGGGGTATCTAGAAAGCAGCTACTCTGGGGATGGGGGGGATTTTGAGAGTTTAGTCTCGTAAAAAGAGCGCTGATATAGGCTAAGGGTTTTAGGGTCCCAGCGGCACATCCCCACCCTAAAATTCCTAAAGTACCCCCCCCGATCCAGATTACGGAAAATGAGAAAGTTTTGCTTGTGGAATCCGGAATTCGGGAATTTTGGCTTCAGTGCAGAATCTGGAATCCTGAGCTTTGAAATACGGAATACAGCTTAAGGAATCCGGAATCCGCGGTTTTAAATCCACAATCCAGTCCAGTTTTGTTTTCCGAGGGAAAACAAAATTAACTGGTTTCCCGAAGGACCTGACATTAAGTGTTTTGTTATATTTCTAGACTTTCACTTTAACAGTAACCAAAGAATAGCCGGAGCGAATCAAAACAGTCGACTCGGTACTTATAAGAACACAAATTCTCAAAACTACTGAATGAATGATTTGCAAAGTACTTCCTTACATTACCTGCATTTTTTCCTCCACTAGCTGCTGTTTCTCTCCTGGGATAACTTTGAAATCGTTACGTTTTAGTTTGAGGTTTCATGTTTGTGGGTTAATACTCATCTCCATACTCCAAAATGACGTTGACACATTATGATTCATACACAAAGTAATTCTCTACAAAGGAAAGAGCCTCATTGACTATTAATTAATACTGATTAGGGTTAAGCCCTGAGAATAGTGATTAGGGTTAAGCACTGATTAGGGTTAATAGAGATTAGGGTTAAGCACTGACTCGATAAACGGTTAGCTTCTATTTGGGGTTAGGGTTAATGCTAAATTTTTTAAAATCAAACAGTCAATCGTCAGCAAATTTTCAGTGGCGTAGTGGTGTAGATGATGGACTGCAGATTCTACGCTCCTGGTTCGATTCCTACTTACGCTCTTTGAAATTGAAGAGACTTGGACTTTCGTGAAGATTTCTCAAGCAGAAATTTCAAGAGAAAGAAATTTCATGTAGGAAAAGGGAAATGTCTCAGAATGTCTTGTGAGGGGGAAATGTCAGTTTGGAGTATGGAGATGAGTGCTAACCATGTTTTTGTTGTTGCGTTCATTCACGAAATAGAAAACTGGCAGTGTTTTTCCCGCCTTCTGTCGAGCCACTTTCCAGCATGCTTTGATCACGTGCAGTAATGTATCCCGAGCGGGGTACAATTGCTCAATTTAGTCAAGGCCATGTGACTAAGAATCAACCAATGGCAGTCCCTGTTTAGTTGAGTGAAAGTCTAGGAATAGTATAACAAGGGGCGATATTCCTAGGGATTAGTCATACACTTGTCACTAGAAACCATATTAAACTATGCTCGTGTGGATGCCCCAGCCGGCTTGTGACCGACTGTTCCCCTGCTTATTTTCACTTCTCATGTACACTTTCCTTGCTCTTGAGAGACCTGGAAAACCACAATGCAATTCCCGCGTTGATAAGCATAACTACCACCGCTGCGCCAACGGTGTTGATGAAAGATATGTCAGCAGTTATGTCTGCCCACGCGCCTTCTCGCTTTCCGATCCATGTCCTCTTATGCTTGATATCAAATTCAACAATTTTGAAGCCAAATTCAGTGCTCAGGGCAACAAAGACATGCATAAAATGATGGCTGTTACCGACAAGATCAAACCGTCCTGGAAGAAGACGTTCCGGTAACCTGGTACTGTACATCAGGCCTGCCACAACAATGCAAGAAGCGTGACGGAAATAGTAACTAACAGATGCGCTGTTGCATGCAGAGAAGGCCATGCATGACGTACTACTATTTGCGTGACAACTACAGAGTGTCACGCCAACTATGAAGGGTGAGGTGCTATTCAACCAAGCTAAAAGTACCGAGATTGCACGGAAAAAAGTACTGAATTTGTTTACTTCGGCTCCAGTCTTACAGCAGCTGTAAGTTGCGAGAAAGGAGAGAGTTGCCGCTAAACACAAGTATACAGAGGGTATTTCAAAGATGATCCAGTTGGTGTTTGTTGGACGAATGTAAAAGAACATGGCCTGAGCTGATGTGAAAGTATACAGGCTGATGGCTGCGTAGTCAAAGAAAAAGCAAATTTTATAACCCCGTTCAGATATGGAGTTGAAAAGATGCGCCATAGAGCTCGTAGTATAAACAGTTAGCGTTCCAATACCAGAAGCAAACAGCGGCAAATTAAATGGATCAAAGAGATGAGGCGTTTGGGTGAGAGCAAGAAGAGTAGAATGGCGCATTACAAAGAAAACTGTGGTGAAGATGTGACTCCAAACGTTAAAGCTTTCGTTGTTAATGTAGAACAAACTCTTAAAACACTCCCAAGGTGTACTATAAGCTGGTCTGTATGCTGACCTGATAAATGGTTCACGAAAGCCTTCAGGCATTTCACAGTCTTTGAAGAGAAGCCTCTTTCTGTCTTCTTTAGTACAGGCTGTCATCTTTTTTTCTCGCTTTAGTTGCGTTTTCCTGTTTTTATCTTGCCTATACTTGTTCTTGCTTTTCCTGAACGTGTTGGAGTCGTATTGCTTTTTTCACAGTCAAGAAACTCAACCTGTTCAAACACGAGAGAAATATGAACTGTTAACGTATGATGCCTATCATAACATTTTCGGTGTTTTACAAAACTGAGACGTAACGCTGACACTTACAAGTGTGCAATTTTGGTGTTATGCCTCACCTGAGTTTACCTACAATCTACACCAACTGAAAGGATACTTAAATAGTGGGCTAGATTAACAAAAGCTATGCCGTGTCATCACTCAACCACATTGCACAGTTGCTCACGCATGCATTGCATGGCATTGCAGCTTTTGAAGCTCGCGGTGCCTTAAATTTCTTAGGCCTAGTGAGTTAAGTTCATGAAAAGTTCGACGTCTTGCTCGGCTAAGTTCGTCTGTATGAGTTTGGATCGTCCAACACGTTCTATTAGTCTGCTTCAGACGCATAGAGCGTCTGAAAATGTCAACGGAAGAAACGTCGATCTTCACATACGACGAACTAAACTAATAAATTAAAAATTTGTATGATAATGTACATGTGCCTCGTTCGGGAGAAAATTTATTAAAATTTATTTTTGGTCTGATTCAGTTAATTGGTTCGACGCGTTCTATGTTCGACATAGACGATCTTAACTTAATTTAAGTCGACTGACTCAAATTAGAGTTTGGTTCGTCTCAGGAAAATTACACTCTGCTGCAGTACGTGTTTGGCAAGAACATTGTAAATGGCTATCTTGGCTGTCTTGGTAACGAGATAATCTAACGTTACGCTGACACCAGGTTTGTGACATCGATGCCAAGATCTTGTAATTAACCGCCTTTACTCAGGATCAAGATGTAACCCGTGAACTGTTCATTAGATGGTGTATCTAGTTCTGAATGCAATTTAAACGCACATCAAGATATAAATTATGTTCACTTACACAGAATATGTCGTTTATGTAGTTCTCGATAATGTTCTGAAGCGAGAATAAAACCTCTGATAATGTAATGTTTTTCTTCTAAGATAACCTGATTACCTAAGGCAACGCTATATAAGTCGTTAAAGCGGCAAAAAAACAAGGAAGACTCTGTTCTTTAAAAAGCGCAGTTTACTAATAGTATCGGCAGCTGAATTTGTCGATCTTTGTAGTCTGTTCAAATTTTCTTCAGTCCGAAACAAAGATTAGTCTACGAAAAATAAAAATAAAATCTCAAACAATAGCGCAATTTTCAAGTTTTTTGTTTTTTACTTTTTTTCTTTGTCCACTGTGCATCATTCTAAAACTTTAATATATCTGCAATTGAACCTGTGATGAGCCGAGTTAGGATCATGAAATAAATGTTAATCAAATCACACCAAAAGGTCTATAAGCAACGTGGTGGCCTAGTAGTTGTTAGCACGCGAACCGCAGTCGTATTTCCGGTCGTCGCTTCTCTCCCTAATTCGGAAGAAGAGAAGCGACGACCCATACGTCTGCGGTTCGCAGGCTAAGTCTTAATTACTAAAAGAAATAATCATAGAGAACCGCTGACTAGTCTTAGTAGATATTCGCGCAAGGACCGGTGTACTAAACCATTTTTGCCTTTTTTAAAGACAAGCCGCGGCAACGTTGAGAAAACGCTGAGTCCAACAGGTTGAATCTTAGGCTCCCAGCCCACACTATACCGGATAGATTTTGCGCCGGCACGAAAACCAGATTCTGTTCGCGCATAAAAAGGGCGATTTTGGTGCGATTCCTATAGAGCGTTTTCACTCAAGTGGCCAGCATCTCTAGTTTATTAGAACAAAAGAAATCATTTACATGAGAAAAGAGTTCAAATCCCAGAGGATTTTCTTGTAACACCAACATGGCTGCCGTTTCATTGTTTTGGAACACCAATATGGCCGCCGTGACGTCAAGTGAAAACGCTCTATAACGGTCGGAAGCTGCGCCCCGCCAATCTCTAAAAGTGGCGAGTGGCATGTGTTCAAAATATACCGGAAAGCTTTTCGTGTCGGCAAGAAACTCGGTATCGTGAGAGTGTGCATAGCCTTAGACTCGCATGGTTTTAAGTTCAAAAATAAGGCACGTTCAGCCATTATAAATAACATCGCAAGCGCATTTTGTAATATGGCTAGCTAAACAGAAGTGTAGGGTAACTCTTAATTTTGCAGTAATAGGAAAGTGATAAAGTTCAATTTTAAGGACTAATCCGAGGAAAGAGACGCTTTTGAACAGGCCCGGGGAACTGAGCTCTGGCTCTCAGTTCAACAAAATATCCTGACTCGTTGGTGAGTTGAACAAAGAACATAATATGAGAGAATAATACCGCTTTACAAAATCACTTGCAATACCTCTCACAAAGAAAAGTTTAACTTTACTCATGCCGACATTGATAACTAACTGGATGAAAAGCCGCGTCTGTATCATCATAACGGGTAAAATTTTGCCATAAGCTAATGATTGTTTTTATGTCGATTAAAAATATTCCTACTCGGTTGCATAACTGCTCAGCGATGCCCATAATATATATCTTCACAACATCAAAAGAACCCTAACTGAACCCCGGCCGTAAGGCTTTAGTCTAGTTTGTAGTGCATGACAGCACCGAAAAGCGAAGGTTATAAACTGAGAACGTAGAATATTCACTACATTTTGTCTCCTGTGATTCAAAACAAAACAAAATTTGCATTCAACGTAATGCTTTTGTGAGCTGAGAATGTAAGTCATTTTCGTACGTAGTTATGTATTTTCAATTAACCTAGAAACCAGTCCAACTTACCTAGTAAGAAATAGTAAGTAGTACTCGACTCATACACTCTAGTGCTTGTAGCTGACTAAAGAACCTCGGCAGGCCGACTGCATGCATGGTTACCTGTTTAACAGTCTCACGCAAATTAGCGCCTACATTGCTCATCAACGTTCATCAATATTTACAACACAAAACAAATAACCAATTCTGATAAGGTCGAGCAACCCGCAATTGACATGCAAGCGCACTTTACAGTTCACTGCGCAAAAGCTGTAAATGAAAAGTGCGGCACAATATATACTATACTTTATTAGTGAGCTAGTTGAATGTGATGAGACTATCTATACCCCTCCGCCTAGTTTGCCACTTATTTGAGTTTTGCATCTTCATTAAAATAATTTCATTTCATTTCATTAATTAAAAATAAAAAGATCTGTTGGGCTTGTTTTTGTCAGAGCTAACTAGACAGAAGGTTAATGCATTAACTGAGCCATATAGCAACCACCTATTTTCACAAAGCTGGAGTTTGTAATATCCTCGCTTTAGTACACTTCCATCATATTTGATGGGCCCGCAGTCTTTAAATATTGTACCTACCCTGCCCACCCCTCCCCTGTCCACCTAGTCCTGTTTACAGTGCACTATCTTTTTGCGTAAGAACTTTACGCGTTCGAGCGCTTAGTATAACAGTACAGGCAGGCCATCTTGCTTCAAGACCCCGGTTCAAGGCCCTCTTTCACGACACTTGCAAAGGAGTGATGGTACAATCTCCCTTCTAGGGGCAACCGTTTCTCCATATAAACACTTTGGCCGCTCACTCAGCCGGAGTAACTCGGCCAAGAGGTCGGGGTAATTTTTTTTTTAAGAATCCTGTTTTAGGGTTAAGGTAAGGGTTAGCGTTAGGGCTCGGTTAGGGTTAGTTTCAACCCTATCTCTAACCCTAACCCTTAACCATATTCATTTAAAAATTTAGACCCCGACCCCGCGTTTTACTGACACCTGAGACATTCGATGTATTACTAGACACAATCGGAGCATGCGCGAGCGCTGTCAGCTCGCGCGCCAATCTCGTTCCCAGAGGCCGCGATCCTTTTGTACAGCGACGGGGATCACTAACCTCTGGAAGAATCCGTAAAAAACCATCTCTGATTGGCCGATAAAATCGTATTCATCACATGCAAATTTCTTTGCTAATCAAAAAACGGTGAGCACGTTGATTTGATTTTGACAGGCCACTTGTGTACACATAAATCTCATACGACCTGGAACCGTTAAGAAAAACGTAACCTCGATCGATAATTTCCGAAATCAGGCTACAGTGACATTTTTTTCAAAATTTCCTTTTTCTTATTTTTGAAAGTCATTCCAATGCTTTTTTTTTTAAGAGATGATATACATTTATGCCACTGAACCTTTCAAATTTGCATACACTGTTGTGTTTATTCCGTGCACGAAAGAATGTGTGTCGTCGTGACTAACAAATGTTCATTCGCGGCGTCTAAATAAATACACACTTTTGTCCCCTTTACTTATCTTTCTTCACTAAATACATCCATCAAAGGTCACAGAAGAAAAACTGCTTTGGAAAGAGGAAATTGCAGCAATGTGCGAGCAAGGAAAATTTCCCTTGCATTTGAGACTTTCTCTTATGGGTAAACAATTTCACGCAGGCGCAGTTAAACCGGAACCAGGATTTTGTGGTTCCGGTTTTGGATTCTTCCAGAGCGTTCGTTGCCCCATCCGCTGGACAAAAGTAACGGATGCCCTGGGAACGAGATTGCTCGCGCGCGGACAAAGGGGTCAACTTTTTGTCACATCGAGGCTCGTTTAAGGTGACTCGGCTGGGAGGGGAGGATGACCTGGTTTTCTCTATATACAGCTATTTCGAGAAGGGTTGTCCCAAAAAAAAATGTGTACTCCACAATCTCGAAAGGTAATATGGGATATGATCAATACACTGCTCCTTACCCTGTACAGTTTTACGCCCACTTTTGTTGCTTTCCTTTAATTAGCACTCGCAAACATACGTCCATGGCCTCTCGTACATTAACTTTCAAATTTCTTTGAAGAACAGTGAACTCCGTCAAACCAAACAACCAGAACAATACCTTTCGGGATTCGGCGCAAGCAAGTTCCGACGACCTTTCTGGAAATAGCTGTAAACGATTGGGCCTTATAGTTTCGTTCTTTGAGGTTGCAACTCGGTGATTCCTTTTGCAATGGACTTTTCTTGCATTATGTTAAGTTAAGCATACAGTCGAATATTTATTTACATTTTCCTCATTAATTAACATATTCAGTTGAGAAAGCATAGCAATACCGTATAAAGAATGTTTTTGCTGAGTAGTTCTCCCTTAACTTGCAGGATTTTTCAGATTTTACCTGTAGAGAGTATAAAATTTCACTAATTCCTCATTGACAAGTTAGGAAAGATTCCTCTACTGATTTGATATGCCGTGCAGACTCTAAACCAATGGCTACACTTGTAAATTACACTTGTAAAAGCTTTATTAAATTGAGCCCACGTTTGTCTTGCAAACAAAAGGAAATAACAAATGAAACTGTTAGCAAGACGAAGAAATCCAAGGTTTGGTCATAACTCTCTCTGACTGACTTCTCAATTCCCACTTCTCTCCTGTAAATTTAGAAGGCATTTGAAAAATGTATGCAAAGTTATTCAAATTACGAAGTATTGATTAAAGCTTTTAATTATATTTTGATCGAAACCTTGGTTCGAAATAAGCGAAGCTAGAGAAAGTGTGCGTGTCTATAGCGGCAAATTGTTCAGGAACTTGAAGCAAATTTCCAGCGTTGAACTTTGTGAAGGGCATAGTTCAACTTCTTATATAACATTTACGTACAACGTCGATCGAACAATTGAACAATTGATTGTTTTACACTCGAATGGCCATTTGGTCATTTGTGCCCAGTAGCTTCTGCCGCTGAGTACCACCGCAAGTCGTTGTGTTATTTCATGCGTGTTCATTCTTACATTTCTAAAGATGAAACTACGGTCAGGCAGCGCTACTCTTGATGTACAAACAAGCCATCGAAACAACAACGTCAGAAACTTCAAAGTTGAGCGTGAAGAATGCGAAGGTCGGAAAAATATGCTGTACAACATGGACGAAGTACCGCTCGGTTTTCGTGAACCATACATTAAAACAGGATATAGAAAGCCTTTCATAACAACCTGGCAAAGCTTGCAGAGCCTCTTTCACATCAATAACGAGACGTTCAATATCTGGAGCCATCTCGTGACCCTGATCTACTTTGTGGTTCGTTATACATCGGTTCTCCTTGTATTAAGGCAAGCGAGTTCACCACGACGCTACTTCTTCTATCCGATGTTGTCGTCCGCTATAGGAAGCTGGACAGTATACGCGATGAGCTCCATAGCTCATACATTTAACTCCAAATCGGAAGAGATACACAGCGCTTTGTACTTTCTCGATTACGCTGGGATCAGTATTTACACATACACGTCAGGACAAGTGATGTATTACTACAATCGACCAATAAACACAGGGTGGAGAATCTTCGAATCTGCTTTATTGTACACAAGTATCGGTGTTTTTCTGTCGTTCACGGCAACATTCTCCTGTTGCTTGAGTAAAATTGCTTTCAAAGGAAATAAGACGTACGCCGCTTTGATTCGAGTGATTCCTGTATTTGCCGGATGGTTGAACACTGTATTATCGCTGATAGTTGGCGTGACACTTTGCACCTGTAACGCCAACAACACGTCATTCCAGTCCTTTATCGCCTGTAACGATCTACTCATAACCTACTTTCGACGACACTGTTTTTGTTCCATTCTGAGCGGCGTCATATATGGATCTCGACTTCCAGAACGCTTACTGCCTGGGAAATTCGATATAATAGGAAACAGCCATCATTTTTTACACGTCTTCTCTGCTCTCTCAACCGAGTACGCCTTTAAGATACTGGAGGTAGCCGTGGAAAGTCGCCAGGATCCAAAGAATGAACTTTTGGCAAAGCCGTTGGACGGAATAACCACTGTAGAGACTGTTCTTCCAACATTTGTAGTATTTTTTGGAAATATAGCCATTGCTTCCTGTTTTGCAAGGTCCATTTTCAGAAAGGACTTCGTAAACAAGAAAAAGTGATATGGGAGTAACAGACTGAGGCATTTAAGTGTTAAATTTATTTATTTGGCCAAACCCGTTTAAATCATCCTCGGAGACCCAGGGGCAAATAGTGGGGGCGAGGGAAAGTCTAAACGGGCGGAAAAATATGACACGAAGAAAAGTAAAGAACGACGAAAAGAGCCCCTGGGGACAATGTCTTACAAGACCAGTTCCAAACTGTCGCCGCCGTTCTGCCTTCTGATTGGGCAGAAAAACACAAAAGTTTTCTGGCACCAATCAGAAGCCACAACGGCGGCGACAGTTTGGTCAGTTTGGAACTGGTCTGGTAAGACATTGTCCCCAGGGGACATTGTCCCCAGGGGCTCTTTTCGTCGTTCTTTACTTTTCTTCGCGCCATATTTTTCCGCCCGTTTAGACTTTCCCTCGCCCCCACTATCTGCCCCTGGGTCTCCGAGGATGCATTTAAATATGCGTTTAATGCCTTAAAAGCCACTTAAAAACTGACAGTCCTCGAAGTGTTTAGATCCTACAATGATAAAGAGAAAATCATACCTTATCAGGGGCAAACTGGGACATGTCATTACTTTTCTATTTTGGAAGTAAACTTTTAACAAACACAAACAGCTTGTAATGAATAAAATTAGAGGCCACACGACGTCTATTTAAAAGGCAATGTGGCTACAAATTAAGACCGTCTATTATTCTTTTTAAGCTATACTTGTCACTTCTCAGTCTTAAAATGAATACAATTTAGTCTTATATTTTTTCTCAGCAGTATAATTAGGCTACTGATAATATAATGATCATGGCAGGAGGTTAAGGGATTGCCTCTGCGTGCCCTTTGCACGAGGGCTTTTGGAAGGGATGTTTTAATCCGGCCCCTTCGATGTCTGTTGTATTTTTTCGCTTTTTGCAACTTAATCTATGTTTGTTGTTGTGGCTGTTGTTGTAAACACCATACATAACTTGAAGTATATCCCTAGATGTGGCTCTATTATCCTTTAGGAACACAATCTGCACCCGTGGGTTCTCTAAGACGAGGGGCGGGGGTGGTAAGCTAATATTTTTCATAAGCGTGGTGTGTGTTATGCCGAAGAGCGAAGGAGCTCTTAGAGGGAGAAGTTAAAATATGTATATTTTTAAAACAAATGAGAAAAACAAAGCAAAATATGATACGTACTCTTATTTACATCCGAAGCATTGCATTATTGTATTTGCTCATTGCTTCTGTTTTTTTATCGTTGACTTAAAGTGAAATGGGAAAAAAATTAAATAATGGTTTTTTAATTATAACTGAGCTGTGTTGTTTAGGAATAGTGTACTTCGCAGTCACCCCCAAGTAATTTATAGCCCTATGCTTTTTGGTGTCTGATAATTAGATGGCCGAACACTGGTTTTGTTTTGTTAGGCTTTGACGATGTTTAACCATTCAAAGATAATTTGAATGAGTGAAAAGATAGTTACAACAAAAATTAAGGTTTTCTTAAGATGTTGTTTTTTTACTTGTTCTCTCCCGGTTGATAGTTCTTCCGTTTTAGACTTCCCGTGATCACATAGACGTAATCATACAGTCCTGAGGAGACTTGGATGATTTAGGAATGGGCATTGATGAATTTCTTGTCTACATTTTTTTTAACTGGTGGTTTAATGAAAAATGTAAATCCTTAAAAACGTCGACTAAAACAAGAAACAAAAATACAAAAGAAAACAACGAAGGTAAATTAGTTGATGTAGTAATGAGATTACCCATCTACGCGACCCTTAAAATGTGAACTGTAAAGAGCAAATGACCAAACGTTGGAAATAGACACCAGCAACCTGAGCAGCAATTCACAGAAGCTCATTCAGCTGATAAAATGTTTGTGAAAGCTAATGAAAACGGGACCACACAAAAAAACATTTATAAGGCAAGAAGTATGTTCCCTGACTGAGGCTGAAAGTACGAGGAAGAAGATCTGAATGTTACCGAAAGGGGGATTAGCGATTTTGCAGAGAACCGCGAAACATGAACTTCTTTTATATAAAATCTTTTTTAGCTAGAAAGTTAGAAGCAACTTTCCATAATTTTTCCTCACATAACCTCTCCTTATAGTCATAATGTTTACTTCAGCTAAAAGCAAGAAGCAACTTTTCCATCCCAAGTTTTTTTTTTTCTTAACGATGTAACGATGAGGGAAATAATAAGTTTACACATCGCGAAGATATTAGAACCATAACTTATTATGTTCGCCTTTGCTGTCACTACTAAGGCTTGATACGCAATCCGGTTGAGCGAATTGTTGCGAGTTGTTTATCTTTTTAATCCCAAATGGCAACCCAAGTAAAGTATTGTAACTTATTTAAAGTGTTTGATAAAAAAAAAAACAAAACAAGCAAACACAGTGTTTCAAAAGAAAGCTTTCCCTTTATGTTACAACAAATTATACATGGTTCTTTCGCTGTTCTCGGAATTTATCCCAACCTCCTCGAGTTCACGTTTCACAGAAAACATCCTGCATTTAGAAGATATCGCACAAAGATAACAAAATTTCCTTCCTTTACTGAATACAAACAAAAAACACTAAATTAATTTTTTAGCCAAGCTTGGGAAAAACGGGCCTTTACGATCCTAAAATGTTCAGTCGAAGGGTTCACATTTTAGAATATACCACCTTAATCGGCTTTTCCATGTTATTACCTCTTCACTGATCCAAGTAGAATCATGCATGTTCCAATGCAATTCTATCTTAGGTTCTAATGGCTTGTTTGTGCGTTTTAACTTGTTTGGTTTGTGTTTGTAGAGAGAGCTATTTAAGAGAGAAAATTGTTACATCAAGTTAATTCATATTGTATTTTTCGCTAAAGCTTGGCTTAAGTAGGAAAGAAATCCAGGAGTTTCGCGAAGAAAGCAAAAACATTTTGTGAGTATCTGGACAACGTGCTATTACGTAGTAATGTTGGCCTTTGCAACTGTATTTTTAATCTATAAGCTATCCAAATGCTGACCTATATTCGGTTAAAATTGCACTCTAAAGGTACTGAACCTTTCGGTAAATAAATCACAAAATATGTCTGAAAAGAAACTCAATTTTCGTTTTTAAAAAATGTCAAAGCAAATGGTAAATTTTCTTAGTTACATGTTAGATAATAGTTTTCTTAAGGGAATGCATCTATATTTACGTATGAATTTAGTCAAGTCCGGAGAGCTTGCCATCAGTTGAAAACTTAAAGGTTTTAGAATTTTCTCACCACCACACTGCACCTTACCCTCACAGACCTTAAAGTCAATTCATCCTCCCCTCCTTAAATATGATTTGCTACAAGGTCATTTCCATAAAACTTAAATAAGTCAATATAAATAATAACCTCTTAGTTACTTATTATTTAATCAAGCCGAATTTTCTCTTTCTTTCAGGTAAAAATGGGTAGGCTTTCTTCAATTATCGCTGCCTTATTGGTTATATATGTACTGGATAAAGGTATCGTCTTGTGAAACACATACATTGATGCTAGAAACAAACTTGGCAAGTAACCACAGACAGTCGACCCACCAGTGAGGACGGACTGCAAACAAAGATGGCATTTTTTGCCGCGCTGGAACTTCTATCTTGCAGGACTATAGGTCCTATAGTACTCGCTGTATAGTAATGATCAATAGTAATGATCACAAGATCCGGTCTTCTTTATGTTGTTAATCGCGTCTCTTCATTAATTTCCTTTTAGTTGTGGCGACTAAGCAAGAGTCGACTGTATATATACACCAGGAAGACCAAGGTGTGAGCATCTCAAAAAAAATATAATATAAATTATAAATTTCTCTCAATAGAAGATAATCAGAGCTGCTGGGTACTACAAGGGTCTGAACTTGGTCCACTGTTTTTCATTCTGTGTGTTGATTTACCAACTTGTTCAGATGCCCTCAGTAGCATTCTACTGGCTGATGATTCAAGCTTATTCCTAGAACATAAGGACCCGAACGTTTTAATCAACAAATTAATCCATGAACCTCAAATTAAAAATATATTGGCTTGGCTGAGAGCCAACCAATTGTCAATCCATGCCAGTAAACTAACATACAATATAAATAATCTTCAGACCTAGGCAACAAATCTTTCCCAAATAACCTCTTCAGCTGTATGCAGATAACAATATTGTCGAACTAGTAGCTTAAGTGCCTACAATTAAGAATTTACATTGCCCACATTTCACATGGAGAGCACATTATGCACCTATCAATGTTAAGCCCCAGGGTGGGGGGGGGGGGGGGGGCTACCCACGGGAAATTGACTGAGCGTGCCTTCCCCTGGGTAGGGATTTTGACATTTAAGCGTTGCCCCAGGGTCGAGAATTTGAATTTGACATGGCCGCAATCTTGGAAAACCGAGAGAAATTGGAAATGAGTGACCTGCCATCTTGGTAATACCCAGAAGTCACCAGAGGTAAATGACCTCTGCTTTTCTTGAAAGTAACAAGACAACACGAGCGAAAGAAAAGTGAGGAAATCTGTTTTATTTTTCGGTATATATGAACCATCACTTCTTTCATTGTATGATCGAATGTTTATAAATAGAAGAGTCTTTGTTCCTTCTGTTTCTGTTTCTATGTGAGGTTGTAAAAGACATATCCTTTCCAACCTTTCAATAAATTATTAAGTCCTGACTCTGTTAGAAAAAGTTACCCCAGAGGCGGGAAATTGACATTTAGTAGGTGCCTGGGGGTGGGGAATTTGACTCTGGCTGCCATTAAAATGTCAAAATCCCCTGGGTGCTTTCTTTTACCTCCATTGTCGTACATTTCACAGATACTGAGCCCCCAAGGATCACGTGCCCCAAGAACATAAAAGTTATGAAGAATACCGCTGGTCCAGTTGTGCCCGTGTACTGGCCTTTGCCACATTACGAGGATAACTCAGAGCAGCCTGTGACTCTGTTTACAGAGTCTGTGCAAGGATCAGGGTTTAGAGTGGGTCAGCATTTCATCAAATACGAAGCAAGAGACCAAGCCGGAAACACAGCATTTTGTACTTTCAATATTACAGTGACAGGTCGGTTACAAGAAACCCAATATAACTACATAAACTGCAAAGGACCCGCAGAACGTAGGCTCTAAAGATGACCTGATGATCAGCGAAAAAAAAAATAAGAATAATAAGTAGACACGTTGAAGTTCTGCAAAGCTGATCGTACAACAACACGACACCGTTAGAACCCAAAACAGAGCGGGTAGGTAACGGTAGAAAATACCGTCAGCTGCCCTGTTCTGAGTACCATTGGTGTCGTGTTGATGTCTTGCAAAATTCACGTAGCACGATCAGCTTTGTCTTGTACTCAAACCACAAGGATTTTAGACCAACTTAATACTTAATTTATAGTCTCAAGGCCCTTAACTATTATTTAACATTAATACCATGACGACAATGAGAGTATGTTCTATCAAAGTTTAGGTTTGAGATGTCCATCTTACTCTCCACCATCTAACGGTCTTCTTGCCTGCGCGCCGCTGGCGTCTTTGGGTGGGACTGTATGTACGCCTCAGTGTAATGACAACAAGGACTTCAGTAGAATCCCGGCCAACTTGTACATCTGTCAGCCTGAAACAGGACGCTGGAACGTCTGGGACTTTCGCCCAACTGTATCGAGAATGTTACCCTGGCCTCATTGTACAGGTGTGTAAGCAGAATTTCGCCCCATGAAAGAGAATCCGGGGAAGTTTTCCTTGTGTAATCCGGCACCTTGGGTTTTGGAATCAAGAATAATCTTAAGGAATCCAGAAACCCACTAACGATTGGAATCCTGAATCCAAGTTTTACTGACAAAGAATCCAGAATCCACGGCTTGGAATCCAGAATCCAAAACTTTCTCGGATTCCATCACATGAGGCAAAGTAGTTGATCTCAGTTTAACATTCTTCTATTCTCGGCAGGTGGCAAAACTTCTGGTTTTCGGCGTAAGGGAGAACTCTGGCAGAGCCTTAAGGGTAGCTGTGCGGGCAATCCTACTGCTCAGCGGCAGGCCAAAAAGAATCTCATACGAGGCATTAAAGCTACCCTCGGGGGGAGTGTGGGTTTATTGGAAAAGGACGTCCACGTTATGTGTGGCAAAACTGGCGACAAACGAAGCGTGGCAGACAGGTGATTAAACAAAACTAGGCTCTGCCTCATCTTTTTTAAAAACTAAATCTTGTCTTAGCATCAGTTGAATTCAAAGATAACGGCCAAGTTTTTTTTTATTTAAGACTGTACGTAGAAATTGGAACTGTTTCCTGCAGTCTGTTGCTACGGATAGCAAGCTGATGGCAAAGATAGACTTGGATTGAAACTGGAAAAAATTGGGCCAACGGTTTCAAGTTTTAATGCTTGGGCCTGCAAAACTCACCAAAAAATGTTGTTTAGTGCTCCGTGATGACATTTTCCAGATATCTTCTTCATATTTAACTCTACAGTGGCATTTTGTGTATGGCTAAAGGTACTAAAAACTGAAGCACAGGATCGACCAAAACCAGCACTATTCTCGTGATGCAGTAGAGTACTAAAAAGTGACGTCATAAAAAATCAAATTTGTGAAATTAAAAGGAATTGTCAAGATATTCTGAAAGAACAACGTCCAAGACGCCTACTTGCCAGAAAAT
Organism: Porites divaricata; assembly: GCA_038088405.1. NCBI lineage: Eukaryota > Metazoa > Cnidaria > Anthozoa > Scleractinia > Poritidae > Porites > Porites divaricata. Next base: position 1,262,409 of record JBBMOI010000008.1, read on the forward strand.
AGGGGGGGCGCGGAGGCGAAGTTTGGGGCTAAACAGGGTGAAATTCAGCCGATCCCCCCTTTGAATGTTACTTCACTGAAGTGATCCCCCCTAATAACATTTGATGACTTTCGCGATTCCCCCCCCCCCCTCCCCCCCCATTTCTTCATTTTCCGAGCAAATTTGAGTGGTCCCCTTCTGAATCCTTCCAAAGTTTTCAGTGATCCCCCTTTTGGGTTCTCAGTTACGACTGATCCCTCCTGTTCTCCTAAAAATCAAGTGATTCCCCCCAAAATCCTTTGCCTCCGCCCCCTGTCCCTTTTGTTCTGATGACTCGTACAAATCTTTCTAAATTTGACTTGGATCAATGTTAATTTAACTCTATAACCTCGCATGTATGAAGTATTCACTTATATAATTTTTGGCCCGTCCGATGCCTTTAATGAGGATACCGATGCCTTTTGACACCAGCTTTAGACATTCTACTTAAATAAGGGAAAAGAAATTAACCCTTTTAACCCTCAGATCAAAATTTGAATTCTCGTTTGTTGCCCCTATTCATTTCCTACAGAAGTAGTGAGGAGAAGTTGATAAAATATCAAACAAATTCATCTTGTGTGATCATGTCTGTAATTCTCATCACCACTCTGTTTTACATTAAGCATTGATATAACAAGGAGAAATTTGATGCTGATCACTCTTAGGGCTTAAAGGGTTAAAGGCAACTAGCAAGAAACCGCCCTTGGATGGGAACCGGCAAATCTGAAACTCCAAAGGTCTTCTAAAAAAAATCCTTTTTTTTTTTTCTTTACTTAGATATGAAAACGTAGGAGCCTTGAATCAGATGTAGTTGATCACGGAACGGAAGGCTTGGTACAAAGATACGGAACGTACAAAAATAAATCAAAGAGCTGGTGTTACTTTCTTTGCTTTAAAACCATATACATTGTATTCTTTTGTAAACCTTATATGTCAGAAAAATAATAAAGCCTTTTATAATCGGTCCAAATCATTGTGGACAAATGCGACAGCTAAACGAGTATGTTACAAATGAATCCACCCTATAATTACTATCTTAAAGTTGCCCCTGGCGCCAATTACTTTGAACCACTCAATTTAAATTATGTCGAGCTCTTTGCATTTTTTTTTTACCAAGAATAGTATACTGTATCCTAAAACGCTGCAGACCTTTGAAGAGCACCGGCTATCTGCTAGACCCAATTGGCCTCACTGGTCCTGAAACGAAGACGACGGTCCCGTGACTTCACGCGCAGCATAAATGCAGGTCACAAATCCAACAAGAATTTACGCAAAAACCTCAGCTCCGTATTTTTTCTCCCTCCTCTATGACGGCGGCCCCGGCTTGTTTTACTTTACGAAACAGAATCCCGGCATTTAACAAAAAGAGAAAGCACACAATAGTTAGCGTAAGCAATATTTATTTAGCGTTGAACATGCTGTTGCCGTTTCCCCCTCTTAAATTCAAGTGAATAAGGACATGATTCTCAGTTCAGAGACACCATTTCTTGCTTATGCTTACAACTGCTTTCTTATAGCATGCATTTTCCCCCTTGCTTTAGGCTTTTTGATTTTCATCCATAAAATCTTCGTAGGCCTTCTGTCGCTTGTAGCTTCTTAGCAACTCAGCTAAACGCATCTTGTGGCTTCTCTTCATTGAGTTTGGCTCTAGCACATCGCTTTTTAGAGGAGTCGGTTCATTTGCCTGGTCCTGAAAATTAATAATAAAGGTAAAAACGATTGATTTGGGAAAGCCAATAGTTAAAAAAGAAACTCCAAACCCTCAAACGGCTAACACATCTTAACCGTGCCTTAATGGAATGGCTAACACAAATATATGACAGTTGTGTAGCAATTAGAATCAGATTATTTTCCTTTTATTCCCGAAGATCAGACTGGGACGATATATGTGTTAAACACGTGAGATGTTTTAATTCTTCTTTTCTAACATTTTCATCAAACAAGTATCTTCAACCCTATCATAGTCTTTTCAAATTGTTTTAAAGATAAAAGCCTGCAAATTTTATAGCCTCTGGGAGGTGCCGTTGTTATGTAAAAAAAAGTGCATTATAAATAATTTACTGAATTAGGTCATTTTCATTTTTTTCTTTCTTTTCTCTTTCTTTTTCGTTTTGTTTGTAATTGTGTTGTTGTTTGTCACTTTTTGTGAGCTTTTAGCACTCTTTCGTTTTGTAGTTATTGTTATAATTCGGTTGTTACTTAACTTTCTGCTTGAATTTAGGTGTTATAGGTAATAAGTTTACTTTTCGTCTTTAAATTCACCCATTTTATAGAAAGAATGAATAATGCTGCTTATTCAAAACGAACATTTACAAAGCTAGAATAATCGAAGTAGTGTTGTTGTATATATTACACTGAATGGTCAGATTAGACATGGTATCAAGTAGTGTTAACTTCTGAAATAAAATATTTCTATACAAATTTTCAGTTCTAACCTCTTTCCCTTGATTCTTACAAACAGTATAGATACAATGACTCTGTCCCCTGCAGCGACCAGATAGACTAACTACAGCTGTCAGGGCCACAAACACAAGGAAGAGTCTGAATCCCATCTTCACTCGAGTGTTGTTCAATAACTCAAACTTGGTTGGCACAGTTTTATATGGGTTCAGTTAAGTGGCAAACTTCAGTGAGTGAATTTTAATCAACCCTAGCTTCGTCAAAACTATTAGTTAAATAACATAGATCTCCCGATTGGCAATTTCGAGTCATTTAGCACGTAATTTAATCCAAGCTGTATACCCATAAAACAATCTGCAATTTCTGAAATAATGGCTTCTTATCTACAAGAATTTAACTGACTTATTAACTCGCACTAATTACAACTTTAACAAATTAGATGCAAAAAGAATAATCGGTTGAGACCAAGAAGAAGAATCTTTACTGATTATCACAAAATGACGCAAACTTTCGATTCTGTGCATGTGTGCCCACTCTTGAGGAAGCCGTCGTCACGGTTGCCGCACTCAGAAAATACATTAATTTTATCATTTATTTTTTTAAACATTGTTATTGTTACCCATTAGGTGCGTGATTAGCTTTTAAGAATTCCATGCAGATATATAGATAAAACCTTAAATCTATAAATCTATTGCCAATCAATCAAGGTAATACTTCAAGCTACTCGAGACTGGTTACACGTAAGCGTTTTATTTGCATGACCATTTAATTTCCATGTTTCGAACAATTTTACTATGCTATATGATGTGCGCGGTGTAAGATCCTGAAGTTATTGACCACTCAAATGAAAACGTTTTAAGTTAAGAAAGTCCGTCAATTTGTTTTATTTATCAAAAAACTGCTTTTAAAGACCACATCTACCACAGGGAATTCTGAGTGTGTCAAAAAACTGAAGCTTTAGGAGTTTCCAATTTTCTTTTAAACTGTTGACGGAATGTCATAGTTTATTACAGTGACAAAAATAAATGTCCCGATCGAGCTCTTAGTAATTAAGCGCCAGTCTTATAACAGGTAGAAGACATATTAAATAAAAGTATGAGACTTGGCTTGCTAAATAAAGACTTAAAGTTCTTTACAAAGTGGGAAAAAGTTAGAACTGGCATAACTACATTGTTTACCGGTATGAAAACTCGTCTCCTAACCTGTCGCGGGCAAACTGTAAATAAGCAGCGCCACGTTCCCTGACCATAGCATCCCCCAAAACAAATGACAAACGCCAGCAGCAATAGAAATAGAAAATAATTTTTAAACGCCATTACTGTTATTTGTTTATTCTCACATTTTGAGAACATGCTTCAGCGCACTTTATATAGGGCAAGTTCCTTAAACGATCATAGCAACCGAAAGGCTTCTATGCGATTTATGTTGTCAATGACGCAGTTTTAGGCCACGCGGTAGCAATAAGTTTCTGAGTTTATAATGGATAAGTTATTAGTGCGACCATATAACAAATTGACCTCATAATTACAGGTTACTTTCATCATGATGATTATAAGTTGTGTAAAAGAAATAAAGGTCAAGGTATTTTTTATCACCGAATTGTCTTATTGAAGTCGATGTCGTGAAAACTCTTTTGTTTAGTACTTAACTTGTCAACTTTTGCCGTTGTTTTACGCGCTTAGCAATTTTCTGCTTCTACAACGATTCCATCCCAGTTTAATGAGCATCATTAAAACAAAGCGTACACTTGGATTAATTACGTTCATTTCCATTTTTAAGGTAAAATTTAAGTCAATAATTCATATTTTCTCTGAAATTCGGCACTGTCCCTAGGAGGAATTTTAAAACTTTGACCTAAACTTTTCGCAGCAAGAGTTTAATTCAGTCTTGCAAGCTTTAAAACTTCCACGCATCTTCTCGCTGCATGGTGTTTTTGAACAGTAATTTATAAAAACCCCGTGGCGCTTTGCGTTTTAATGAAATGACTCAATGAATGCTATGGCAGCGGAAATTTACTAAACGAGGCTATTGAAATCAGAATGCGACTGTTTGTAACATGTATTAACAAAGAAGAAGTTTGGAAATCATTACTTTTAGCAATGTAATCCTGTAAGCATTTGTTCCACGGACCCATTCGCAAACTCCCCAGATGTCAGGTCGGTTTATAAAACAGCTGGGGATAACATACAAAATCCTGGTTCAGCAGCTACTTTGGTCAATAAATTCAGCGCCCTAGTTATTAACATTCTCTCAATCAAATACGGTTGAACCCGTTCTGAAAATCTTTAATCTTCAAACAGCAAAAACAAATCTTGCAGTAAACTGTATTTCAGCAATTCTATGTTTTTAAAAAGCAGATTTTTTTCAAACGCATCAGAGTAGGAATTAAAAAAACACAGGAATGGCGATTTTAATTTCATATAAATTAAGGTTTATAGTTCATTATTCATGATATATACCTTTAATCATTTGTATGCTTTTGAGACTCAGTGAGGTATATTTATTTAATGTATTTTGTATCAGGATTTTCGGGCGCAAGTAAAATCATCAATATATTTTTAAACAAGATAAAGAAGTAACATAAGACATCTGGAACTTTCAATGGCTTTAGAAAGTTAACCGAAATATTCCAGTTAAGGCCAATTAACAAGTTAAGAGGAGCATCAAAACAACAACTAAAGGCAAGCAGAATTAGCAGCATTTTTAAATATATTTATAAAGCAGTAATAGCGTGTCTAGACATCGTATTTTTGTCAAAAATAGTTTTAGTGAACCAAAAGATATAATTTTTTTAAAAAAAATAGCTCAAACTCTCTTACAATGTAACTGCTGTTTGAAAGGTGCCATAAATGAATGGAGAACATTTTACAAATTTACCGTTTTGAAGCAGATATACAAAGCTTCCACACTAGTTTTCTATACTCACAAGGTGAAAGAAAATAATGCACCTATCAATGTTAAGCCTCAGGGTGGGGGGGGGGGGGGGGGGCTACCCATGGGAAATTGACTGAGCGTGCTTTCCCCTGGGTAGGAATTTTGACATTTAAGTATATATGAACCATCACTTCTTTCATTGTATGATCGAATGTTTATAAATAGAAGAGTCTTCGTTCCTTCTGTTTCTGTTTCTATGTGAGGTTGTAAAAGACATATTCGTTCCAACCTGTCAATTATTAAGTCCTGACTGTTAGAAAAAGTTACCCAAGAGGCGGGAAATTGACATTTAGTAGGTGCCTGGGGGTGGTGAATTTGACTCTGGCTGCCATGAAAATGTCAAATTCCCCTGGGTCTGCCCGCCCCCCCCCCCCCCCCCCACCCTGGGGCTTAACATTGATAGGTGCATAACTTATATATAGTTTATGGATCACTTTCGCTCTCTTACAAGTAAATCGTCGCTGTTGCAATAATGATTTTTCACAAAGGAGAACTCTTAATACGATTTCATTTTACTTTAAATTCTAACAGAAACAGCGATACAAATCTCAATCAAAAAAACAAAAGAAATGTGAAACTCAACTAAGGCTTGACTTTATATTATAGACATACATAACCATTCTCTACGCTGGGGTAATAAACTGCAATTAATCTGAGGCTCAATACCAGTCTACTCGACCTGGTTTCATGGAATGAGTTGTTTCTAGGGAATGTGGTTGTTATTGGCAGTTGTTGTTGCTTTTTTAAACGCCAAAGAGCTCCTTCTCAGGGCAGTTCTTGAAGATCGAACTCCCAGCTAAGATAAGACTTTATATTAAGTAGGTGAAGCAGGAGACGAATAAGAGATTTTCTCAATTATACTGCTCGCGCGTGCAGAGCCAGCGTCATAAAACGCGATAACCGTCGTCATTCTACAACGGGTTTTAGCGAGAATGTTGCAGAGGCGGGAACAAGTTATCAAATGTAAGAAGTTTTATAATTTTGCTCTCGGAAGAGGTCTTAACTTTCTTCAGTATTGCTCGTTTTCAGTGTCACGCCATTCAGAATAGATCAAAATCAAAATCAAAACCTTTCCATAGATAAAGTCCAGAATCTGGGAAATGAAAGGAGGTACATATACAAAGACCCTCGCCAAGATTCAGGTCAGAGGAATATTTCGTATACGAGATATCCGAAGAAATGTTTTACCCAAACTTATAGAGATTTGTATGGAGACGCCATGCTGGTGCTCACTTGGATGAGCTCCAACATGGTGGACGGAAACCAACAGAAACGTCTGTTGCCGAGTTTTGCTACAAAAGCGTGAATTTATTCTTCGAGAAACTCATAAACATTAAAGCAATACTTTTTCTAACACATGAACTGCTTAGACAGCAAAATTTCCTGAAATAAGTCATTTTTTTAACCGACATGACATCTCTCTTGGCCGTCACGTAAATGCCGCGTCACGCAAAAACTTAGAACTTCAAGCGTACTCTATCACAAAACCAAGAACCCTTTTGAAGCGAAAATTTGTATGAAAATTAGTTTTCAGCTCTTCTAATGCATCGTGAAAGTAACTGATCTCGGCAGGATCGATAGTGTTTTAGTTTGAATTTTTGTGACATCATGTGAAAACCAACAATAGATAACCGTACTAACTGTTTTGGTGAAAAAAAAAAAAGTAAAATGGAGCTTTCCGGGGTGTCTTTTTTTGAATAAGCGCAAACAAATAAATTAAATTTCGTACTCGTTCTCGTCCTGAAATCTAAAACTCTCTAATAACAGCATAATCTAGCATAAGATTTTATTTCTGTCATACTTCAAGCTCTTCTTCGCTTAATTCCCGAACTCTCTTTTACCAAGCATAGATAGTATCTTCATTCATAGTTACTTTTTTATTCTATTTTGTAAATTCTTATTCTTGAAGTCGTCACACAATCTATTGTTAATAATTTTTTTGTTGCCGTTGTTTTCTTGTTTATTTATTTGCTTGTTGAGTATTCCATCTTTTAAAATGCGTTTTGCTAATTTCTTGTACACGGCCCTGACTAAATGCTTGAAATAAATTTTAATTTCATGACTCTTTTTACTGTTACGACTTGACATGTTTTATTTGAGTTAAATCAAAACAAATTTACAGTCGATTACAGTTTCCTTCTTGCAATTATGAAATAAAATAACAGTTAAAAACAAAATTCCACATGATTTTTACAGTATATAGCCACTACATGACATCGTCAAACTGGTTTCGCTTCGTTTTCAGATATTCTGACAATCGAGCGAGTCTGTTTCGTCTGTACTCATCTTTTAATGAAGCAATTTCTGGGCTTTTAGGCAAAACGACTGGCTTGTCTTCCATGATTTCCTGAAAAATAATACAAGGACGGAAGTACGAGAGTGGTTACAAATGGAAAATAAGTTTACTGAGATTTAAACCCGGCAAAACTTTCAATTCCATTTTTTAAGCACACAAACTTTTAACCCTTTAACTTTCATATCCAGAGTGAATCGGATAGTTTTTACTGTTTGCATCTACGGATGAAATCCTATAGTGGCGTCATTAAAATGAAACCATTTCCCCCGGAAAGCTTCATTTTACCACTTTTTGACAAGAAAAGTTAGAACTGTTATCTTTAGTGAAGAGGTTACGCCCTCTACCGATCGCAAAATCATGAAACTTCTAACATTTGATAACTTGTTTTCGCCACTACGACATTCTCGCTAATACTCGTAGTAGAGTGACGACAGCTACCAAGTTTCCAGCCAAAATGACGCTGACTCACGCGTGAGCACTATTTACTAATGAGAAAATCTCGTACCCGTTGTCGTACTCGTCTTACAATCTAAAGGTCTTTAACATTAGTGCATGGTACTACATGATTGCTTTTGGACATTTTAGAACCAAATGAGAAAATTGTGTCGAATTTCGACTATTAGGCTGACTCCTGTTAACACAGCCTGTTTTAACGATGGCCCTAAAGATCAAGAAGGTATGGAGAAAATTCAAAATCTGGCACGTACCTCTCTCTTGCATGAGCCGCCAAAAAAGCATTGATACTGACCCAAAGCCCTTGGACATTCCAGCAACAACACAGAGACAGCAAAAAGTACTAATACTTTCATAGTGGATGGTCCGGCGATCTTTGCCTAACTACTGAGAACTTAGCGTCGAGGTAATAAATTTTCACTTTTTATAAGAGACTGAGACACGGTTTTAATTATCTTAAATTAAGCGTAACAAATAATATTCAAAAGCCAAGGGGTTTAATTTCAAAAAAGAAGCGACACTTTCCTCTTTTCACTAATTCGACGTGTCGATTACTCCTTTTATAGCACCAAAATTGTTTAAGCTAAGTGTGCAAAATAGTAATAAAAACGAGTCAGTCATGCAAGGAACCACTATATTTATCTATTTGGCGCTAACAATTTACGTTTGTAAACCCTTTGAAAACGTCATTTGTTTTTTTATGAAAAACGGCCATGATTCATGCCATAATTATTCTCTATCATGAGTCAGGCTGAACTCTTTGATAGTTAAACCTGTGATAAAAGCGTCAAAACATGCATTAAATGCTGATGACGTCGTTTCATAGTAATTAGGTGTTTTCACCATTTCGAATCTTATTGGTCGTGGTCAAGTTTAATGGTAAAGTTTATTTTTTAAAAAAACACTATTTGATGTTTCCATTTAAATAGAGAACATGCTGGCACATAATATTGTGTCCTGCTATTTTAAAATTAAGAGAAATTTATCTAAATGTTGCTCCTAAAAAATTGGGGAAAAAATGATTTTTTTGGCGCGGTTTTCATTAGTAGTCATATTTTGGCCTATATTTTTGAATTAATGACAAAATTGTGATCAAAACATACATCTCCATAGCTTGCCAGAAACTTCGTGTTGAAGTTTAATTACAGTATATAGAGGTGACGCCTATAAGTGAAACATTTATAATATACTATACGTTTTTGTTTATTTCTTACTCCCGTAGGTAAAAATTCAGCGACAACTTTAGCTGAAGTATAGGGTTTGTTGCATGAAAAAATGAAAGTTAAACGATGGAAGCTTAAATTGTTTCTTAACTGAATTTCAATGTCCGATTAACATGTAGAAAATGTTGAAACCGAACCGAGATCTTTCATAGGAACTTCATAAAGAAACCTACGGTGTTTCTTTTGCAGGGCCATTTATATGAGGAAAATGAGGCGATTTATAGGCAGCTCACAAGCAACAACAACAGTGCGACGGCTACGAAAATGTCAGTTGAAAAGCGTGTTCGCGCTGCTTTAAACTTTATCGCGCTTATTCCATCTCGTAAAATTCGTCAAATGTTGGCGAATTTTCCTGGAGTTGAAGTCTAAAGGACTGTATCAAAGTTCAGGAAAAGAAAAAGGGTCTTTGTCTTGTTTTCACGCCCTCCACAAAACGTGAAATTAGGCAGTTTCACGTCGTACTTGTGCAACGACGGCAAAGAAATGTAAAATTCGTCAAATGTTGGCGAATGTTGGCGAATTTGTTTTGCCAATCTGCACCTACACTGTAATTGCTTTTTTTACTGATCTCGTTACCGTCGCCGTCCTCGTTGCTTATAAATGGGGACCTTACGAAAACGGCAACGGCAACGTCAAAAAGCAATAGGTTAATTTAGCAAAACAACAACTCTGCACGTGCATAACGCTTTTTTGTACATTGCTTTGCCTTCTCTACACATGCAATTACGACGTGAAATGACCAAATTTTAAGTTTTTAGAGGACGGGAACGGCAAGGCGATAAATTCTCCCATCTCTGTCCGAACTCGGGCGTGGCCCCCTCTACTCACTTCTAACATAAATTCCCTTCTTTTAGTAACAGGGCGACTTGGGGAAATCGCGAAATGGTTTGAAAGGATGCGGGGTCTATTTTTTTCAGTGAAGTTTTCATGGATCTTGCCGTTGTCGGATCGATCGTAAAGTCCCTAACAGAGAGCTTGGGCTACAAAGACGATGACAGCTACGAAATTTTCACTAATTCGACAAATGTTGGCCGTTCCCGTTGCCGTCGCCGTTTTCGTTGCTTAAGCTTAGCACAAAAAAATGTGTTCGCGTCTTGAACAAGACGCAGCTGATAGGCTCATTATGGCGGTTCGCGTCTCATTCAGGATTCCCCTGTTGTGTAAGACCGGCTTGTCAGGTTTACTCGTATGAAAATTTTATAAAAGGCATATCTCTAACAGCAATCTTTTAAAAAACGCATCAGTAGGTAACCAAAAGTAAAAGATTTTAACTCATCATTTTCATGAAGAATGCCAATCTCACTTGACGATGCGATAAAAGTAAAGGCCACTGCACTTGAAAATACGTCAACAGTGTAAAACCTGAAGAGCTACATTTCCTAAGGAAAAATGATTAATGGGCTGACATAGAAAGACAACATCAAATGAACTATTAACTTTACTTGCATTTAATAGATCAAACCTACATGTATTATAGAAATTTAAGTGTCATGACTCTCAGTGTTTCAAATTTAGCTCGTTTATTTACTACGAAGACATCGCCTTAGGTGCTGGGTTTTTTTAATAAAACACGATTCTCGCTTGATCGCTGGTCCATTCTAAAAGTTGAAAATTGAAACCATGTAAAGACCTGATTTTAAACTTTGTTTCGACGAAACTTGCAAAACCGCTTGCTTGTCGGAATCGCTTTAATGTTTTTTTTTCCATTGGTCAGGTACACAGAAAAACGATGTGACTTGTTAAAAAGAAAATTGTGGAAGTCACTAGAACCTGTAGCTAAGAAAATACATCTGTTCTGTGAATTGATGCAACATCCACATGTCTCAAAAACTACTTTTTATTTGCTTCTTGGCACCTCGTCGATTTCAAACGTGGTCTTGCACAAATATTAAACGTGCTTAGCAGCAAGAGTTGTTGATTACAGTAAAATAATAGCCTCAAGGCTTTTTACAACTCCTCAAAGTAAAGTTCACCTGTCTTATTAATTTAAAAGTACTTGGTGAGCTTGAAACATATCCGTCAACATTTTTTCCAGATTTATACATCGTTCAGTAGTAAAACGGATGACATAAACTAGACTAAAGAATATTTGCCGACTGTGAACTTATGTCAAGTTAATTTACTGTCAATACTAAAATTTATTAAGGTCAAATTTTTAAATTCCTAAGAAAATACTTCATCAATATTCATTCCGTGATCTGAAAATCGAGACACTTTCGACTTACATAAAGGACAGTCACTTTACCCTGTTTTGAAAGCCGTCAGCGATTCAAATTTTAGTAGAATTCGAAAGAATAAGATGATTTCTATTTATGACATATACGAAAATTTGTTCCTTCAATTTGCCCAATAAATAAGTCAAAATAATACTTTTTGAAACCTGCAACCTGACGTCCTTAGGGAAATGGGCTTGCTGAAACTTATTACAGCTTGGGGAAAAAATAATTGCGAAAATATATTAAGCACCTCGACAGAAATAATATTTACTCAGATATCAAGATTATTGGAACAAATCAAATGTCAAGAAATATTGCCCAAACTTTCTCTCTTTAAGATGTACCAGTTTTAATATTTATTTGTAAATCATCATTTTCTAATGAAAACACGCCATTGCATAAACGAAAATATTATTTGCTAGTGGTGTTAATTTTTAATGTGCAAGTGTAGAAATGAAGTGTAAGTACATCAGTTAATCAAGTCCCCATGCAGGTGACACTTTTGTTTTCAAATCGATTACTGAAAAAAGGAATAATCAAGTGAGATCGTTTACTGGCATAGCTCATTATTTTGAGAATTATATTCTTATACTTCATTACCACCTTCAGCTTTAAAAAACTGTAAATGGAAATAATGACCTTCAATTTTCGTCCGCTTTTGAATAAATTCAAAGTATATGCCATTCTCAACAACTTAAATCGACGCTATTATAACAAGAATATGACGGCTGCATTAGAGTTAAGTTTGAATTTAAGTCCATCACTTTAATTTCACAATGCTTCCCTTAACTCGGCGATATCAGCTTTTTAACTACCTATATTTGTTATTGGTAATTACAACAATCCATTTACAGGGCGAGAAAATATTTATCACATGGGCAAATGCAATTTTAATGACCCCACACCCAAACGAAAGTGTTGGACAATATTTGTAAGATTATTTATAGAAGAAAATTACATAAGAAACCATCAACATTTTGAAAAACTTTAGTCCACTTCTTTGTGAATGTTATTTTTGGGTTAACATGATTTTTTTTAAAATAAAAAAGTTCAAGACCCAAATGTTCCACCATTTTCTAATCAATGCCAAAGACAAAAAGATTGAACTTTGCCCGTGCGTGCAATTGGAGCTTCACAGAAACGGATGACCAATAACAACCAAACAAACCATTCCTCCGAAACAATAAAAGCTTTCGAATTTTGCGCTGAATAGTCGTTCACGAAGCCCAATTTGCGGTAACCGGCCTCTCTGTGATTCGGATCGGTTTGTAGATAAAAGTTAATCTATCTTTTGTTTAAGACCTGCCTATAAGTACGTGTAAATTTTTCTTAATAACATTTGACAAAAACGGCACAAAACTGGACAGATTCACTATTTAATAGCTCCAAAGATGGAATTATCTAATTTTGCCATGATTTGTATGCTTCTTCTAGCCGCGGTTTTCCATCTCTCCATGGGACAAGCTGGATGGGGAATGGCTTATGGAAAGCGTGCCAGTCAGGTAATTTATAACCATTTGAAAAATCCTTTTATCTAAAAAAATAATCAAAACGTCCGCTTTTTTGTTAAAGATGTCTTCTTTCAACCAAAAAAGGTTCGTGTTATGTAAGAATAACTTCCTATCGAAGGTAAATACAGTTCTATTTGTTTATAAAATCTTACATAGGATCAAACAATTACACAAATGTAGTTTTAAAATGCTTTGATCTTGTTTGGTCTTAGTTAACATCAAACTTTTTCAAAACTGATTCTCAATCGTTTCCTCATCCCCCACCCCACCCCTCTAGAGGCGTCTCTCAGGGAGGGAGGACAACTGAGCCGTACTTCCTCCATTTTTTTCACTTTTCATCATTAATACAGTGCTTATCAAACTATACTGTAAATAAGGCCATCACGAATTACTGTGCAATGCCCCGTAAACTTTTATGAGAAAAAAAGAGGTGCTGAATTAATCAGATTCCCAAGTTTTATTAATATCTTCAAAATTTAAACCAATTCGCAGTCATCAGAGTATGAAATGCAGTCTAATTACATCAAAGAACAGAATGGGCCAATCACTATAAGAGACAAAAATAAAATATAATGAAGCAGCGATATCAAAGATAGACAGTAAAATCTGTACAAAAAGGCAATAAGGAGAATGAACCAATCAGAGAAGACAAAAAAGTGGGCCAGTGAGCATTAATGAAAGGCAATAGAGAATGAACCAAACAAAGAAGACAAAAAGTGAACCAATTAGCGCTCGTTTTCTTGAGTCAATAACACATAATAGCCACCCTGACTGTACCATGCTCTTTGCTGATGTTATTCACGTGCTTTTCTTTGTAGTTTGATGACAACAGAGCTGTGACAGACAAATATGAAAGAATACATAGCAGCTTTCTTGCCCAAGATCACCGTGACAAGTCAATGAATCAAAAATTCCATTTCCAGAAGAAGAGGAATGCTATGAATGATGAAGACAAAGACTTGTTTAAAGACCTATTGGCGTAGTTATCTAGTGGAACATTTGAGTCAAAATACAGTTCCATGTTCGTTCTGAGCCACAATGTCACAAAGTCGCAAACTTAATCACGGTCTCAATAAACATAATACAACATGCACAATTGATAGTGTACCTGCTTTGTGCGCTCAAACTATTTCCTTTTTTATTTTTTATTCTTTTTTTCGTTTTTTCATGGAGGTGGGCAGTTTATTGGAACGATGCATTTCAGAGTTTAAGCCATTGTTTTTCCACACTGTTCGCTCGGAAATAACTCATAATTTAGAGGGGTCCAGTCCCCACCAAGGAGCCTAGCCTATGTTAGGAAATGAAACTCTAATTATGCAATGTTTAACAAAAACAACAACAAAAATTGTTTCATCAAAATTTTTATCTAGGCTTACACCCATCCACACCATCCCAAAAATGTTTGTGCGTGTTTATTTATTTATTTATTTATTTATTTTTTGGACCCGAAGGATTTGCGAATTGTTGTAGACGATTGATCCAGATATTTCCGAACCCAACTAAATATGCGAGGTCTTAGACTTGATAAAACACTAGCGTAGTTGATCAGCTTCATAGACAAGGTTCATGCAAGAAAGAGCATTAATTATGAAGGGTATAAGTTTAATAGTAAACTGAATATCTCTCTCAGTTTCTTGCGAGTGGCTGGCTGTCTCTTGATGTTGCGGAAATTATTGTTGGTTTGCTTGTGTGTTTTGTGGGTATTGTTCAGTGTATTTGTGTCTTTTTTTTACGTTATTTGGTAATAGCGCCCATCCTCATCACCAAGAAACGGCCTCCGAAGCAAGCTGACAAAGAAGAGAACTTGAAAAGATTGTTCTAGGTTATTACAAGTTACTATATTTTTCCATCTTTGCTATGTGTAGCTTAGAACACTTGTAGCCCTAAAGAAGTTTTTAACCCCACCTTAATATTGTTTGTTAGAACTGCGGCAGTTTAAAAACTGTTATTGGCCAGAACAAACCTCTAAGCAACCTCCATAAGGCATATCCCATCCATGGCAGTTCTGTTGCCCTTCTACTTTCATCAGCAAAAATACGACAAGAATCGTTAGGAACTTGAAGGTGTGCATGTTAACTTTACAAGTTACTCCGTCAAATACTTGAAGCCTGATAGTAGAGTAGCCTGACAATATATAGTTGCTCTGATTCAGCGCACGAAATCATTATGAATTAATGAAAAACGTTTTGCCGTGTTTGAAATCACTGATTAACTAGAAAACATGTTACTTATGACTATACAATATCCGAATGTGGTAGATACTTTCGTTTAAGTTGTTAAATAATATCGCCATTAGCTTTATTTTGCAGTAATTAAAACGTTCTAGGGCATAAATTATTAAATGTAAATTTAAGTCATATTCTGCTCTTATATTAAAGTGAGTAGATAAAATGATAACTGGCTTTTTAGGAGAGGCTATATTTCGAAAGAGGGATACTTGAAACAAGTGGATGGTTTTCTCATTAAAATATGTAGTGATGTAAAAATGGCTGTCGTCCTCAAATACAGGTTGTAATCAGTTAAGACTATCAGTTACACAGTTATACAGAGGCTCAACACATCTGTCTTTTCGGAACTGAGAGAGTAGTTTAATTACCCAAGGCAGGAGGGCTTCATTTTTGTGCGTAGAAATATCGAGGTTAATTGGACAGATTGGAAGGAAATGTCGAACTCTCAGTGACCAAAATAGATATTTTATTTTCTCACCTGAAGGCCATGCATTGTTAATCTGAAGATATTCTGTTAATGAGTCCCTCAAAGTCTTAAAGCTCAGCCGTTCAAGCCCTTACCCAAAGCAAAAACGAAAATCCCTTGCTGGACTGTGTCCAAACGTAACATGGTCCAAACTTTCACGGATTTTTTTAAGTTTTATACTTTCAACGCTAAAGACCAGAGTGTGGTCAGTTTTCGCAGACCGTATAGATAATGAGCCGAGCAAGTTCGATACGAAAAATTCGACGGAAACATGATAACATATCAATTCAGTAGGGCCGGCCAACTGACTGGTATAAAAGAACACAGTTTCCAAACCATTTAATAAGTTCAGCACATTTTCGGACCCGGCCGCTATAAACTAAGTGAACCAATCTTATTTGCGGTGGGTATCGAGGATGTTGAGGTTGTGTTTCTAAAAGACTTCTGATGGTTTTCGAACATCATCCTGGGGAAACATTTTTCATTTGCTACATCAAACTTAAAGATTTCACCCAAGCGGGAGCAGTGGATAACAGAGAATTCAAAACATAGTGATGCAAGAAGATGTACTGTTAAGTTGCTCCGTACACACATAACAATTGTGCCTGCCGGATTCGCATTATTCAATCGTATCTTCACAATAATTTTGTAAACCAAGACCCTGAGTAAATGATAATGGTGTACGTTTGAGAGCGTGTTCTCGGCTGTTTACTCTTCTTCGAATTCTTTATTAACAAAGCAAGTTAGCTCATTTTCTTTGTAGCCTAATCTTGTTCACTTGGTTTCCAAACAATAAGAAAGTTTAAAATATTTGAAGACTAAATAAGAGAAAAAATGCAATTTTAAGAACGAACCTTTTTTGCTTTTGAGTCTCTTTCAGTACAGCCGTACAGACGCTCATACTCGCTACAACCCCGGGCTGAAGTACATAGCATAATCAACAAGAGAAGAGAAAATATCACCAGCGAATTGACTGAATTCATCTTCAAAGTTTCAACAGAATGCACTAGAGAAATACATTTTGCGCTGTCTAACAAATATTTATACTGACAGTACCATGCCTCAAATAAAGCAACAAATTTGTTTTGGTCTATGAAGTACAATGGCAATATTCAGAATTGGTTACAAAGAAATGATATCACGGCCTTGTAATAATTTATTAGATGGTTTTGGTGAACCATGATGTTGGCAGTGAACTTGAGCGAGTACAAAAAAAAGGGAAGATCGCTAAGTTTGAAGAATGTTTTTTCAACATTTTCACTTCTCGTTTCTTAATTCGTTTTCTTCTTTCTGCGAAGCAATTTTGAAAACTCATTTAACTATGCAGGGCGCTATTCTAAGAGTGACATCAGTACTACCATTCAATTAGGATAACGTTTCTTGATAGCAAGACCTTTAGTTAATTAGTTACCCACGCACGGAATCAATTAACTGAATCCTATCTAACCCGGGACAGTTATGCTAAAAAAATAATGCGGTCATGGTTAAAATAGATAAAAAGTGCCGATATAGCCGTGAACTTATATAATTACCCAATTTTGCCAGCTAAAACTATCAGCCAGTCAGAGGATTGAGTTTAGAGATGTTTATTCCTCAAAACTAATTTAACCATTGCCATCACCAGATGAATTTCGGCTCTAGAATGAATGACGCCCACATACACTACGACACAAAGCCACACAGCTGGACTATTTTCAAGTTAGTTCTTCATTGATGTACTCTAACCTTAGATTTGGATTTTTTCTCCTTGTAATTCTCAAAACTATAATATATCAACAGCGATTTTTTGATCGATAAATAAGTTAAAACCATTTCAATGTAATGTCCCGACGTTTTGGCTACCTTATAACGCTACTTATCAAGGAATAAGTAGGAAATGGAATTCAAAAGGAGTTCAAGTTCTGTGAATTGAGATATTAAGGTTTTTGGCTGTTTATGTAGCTACAATATAACAATTGAAACATTTTCTGAAAAAGGGTCCAGAAAAATGCAATAAACTTCAGCCACATTCAGATTCATCTTAGAGATTATTAATAATTTCAATTTTAGATGATCATATTTCAATACAAATCAAATAACGTAAAGATGAATTCTATCTGATGCCGATGAAATATTCAATAAAAATTTTGAAATTTCGGCCTCCTTTATTTTATATTCAGCTTATTTACATAGCTTTGAAACCCATAACAAGCCATTCAATCAGGATACACATTGAACAAAGTTTAATCAAAATTTATTAACCTTAGTCTATTTTAAGAGTCGGCCACTGTCACCATGTAACCTTCGGCTATTACAACTTATCAGATTAAAAGCGTATATGATGGTAAAGTGAAGTTAAATATGTCACACAGCAAGAAACGGCGGTCCTCGTCGTAATCGTTGACCACTAAGTAAAGATTTGTTGAGAAGGCTAGGGTTAATAATGGTTTAAATCAAAACACCTTATGTTATCATGCTGAAACGTGAGTTTTGTAAATATTTCATCACTGCCAAAATACAACAAAACAATAAGGGCTCTTTTCGTTTCCATTACCTACCCAGATTCCACGCAGATAAATACGGTAAACTTGTTCATAATTGACCATAATTATGATGATCTTTATCAATGTTACAATCTCTCATTCATTAAAAATTGATGCAAGTTTAAAGCTTTTTAGAAATGTTTAGAGTGAATTCCTTTTTCATTTCCTACAATTTTAAACAAACAACCATACACTGTCGCCTTATCTAAGTCTCTATCTTTTCCTAAGGAAGTTACAGCTGAAGCAAGAGTCTCTTGGCTGAAGTTAGCTTATAGTATGTTCGGCTTTAATTAGTAAAAGAAATAAAAAATTGGTTCTTTTCATGTCACACAACGCGGAATTTGGAAAAGCAAGAAAGTTGATTTCGTAGCCTTTTGAGTTAAGTCATTATCATCATCATCAAATGATGTGTTCCCAGGTTTGGGAGAATAAGTCGATTCGTTTGGTTTCTTTCCCCACCCCAATACTATCAGAAACTCTCAGTGCACAAGAGGGAGCAATGTCCATGCTTACCATTAATTAAAACCTGGTCGATCTTCGAATTACGAAATGCCCATGCATTAGGCAGTAGTTATCATGTTTTTTTATAAATATGTAGTTGGCGGAAAATTTAGCAAATAATTTTGTACCAGTACATTCCTTGATCATTCAAACCATTAAGATTCCCGTGATAAATTGTACTTATAAGAGACCATTGAGACTAGCAGTAATTACAACTCTTGCTCGCTCATCGAGGCCGGAGAAATGAAATCTTTCAAATTTCTTCAATTTCTTGCCCTGTTTCTTGTCGTGTCTGCAGCTCCCAAACCAAATTGTGATGAGTGGGGCATTGCCTATGGTTGTTCGTATAAGAAGGTTTGTAAAGCATATAAAAACCATTGATTTAAGTAGCTGTGATAATCAAGCTTTCCTAAACCAGTTTTTCTGCCACTAATATTTCTCTTGTAAAAGCAACTTGGATCTTCTTTTCTCTGAGAAGTCGTAGAGTTCTTCATTACAAGTACACTTACGGTATATAAACGAGTAATGACCTTTTAGTTAAAGAGTTTTCAGATCACACTATACAGTATTGACTTTTTCTTTTTCATATTTTTTCCTAAGCACTACACAGAAATCTCCTCTTATAATAATATTGTGTTAGAATATTCTGGAAGCAAAATGCATCGCTGACAGAGCCATATATGAGATGGCAGTTAGGGCGCGTTTAAGCCAATCAAATTCGGATTCAGACTCAGTGATTTAAATTGTTTTATTAAAAGGGCAATGTTAGAATATACTTCAAACAATCTACGTTCAAGCAGGGCTAATTAGACTTGCGTTTAGTTTGCTCGAAGACTAGTAAATCGGGACAACTAACTTATCACGGTGATTATATATTTTAATTTCTAGGAATGGATAGGCCATCCTGAGAAAAACCCTTTGTATGTTAAACATGTTTCAGAAGCCGATAAATTCCAGAGGCAGGAGTCAAAGCGATGGGTTGACGATGCTGAAAACAGGGGAATGAAAAAGCGAGACTATCGTGGCATGAACTAGATCAAAAAATAAACAAAGTTGTTGAGTCAGACATAAGATGTAAAGTAAATGTTGATATCTAAGTTTTAAGTTGTTAATTAAGAGATTGCAGTGCTAAGGATTGTTAAAAGTTAAGGTTCTGTCTAAAATGCTGGCTAGTTACTGTGAAGATCATGAATTGTACATGTTGTACTATTCCATACTGTGAATAAAAAATTAACTTCTCAAAGAAATACCCCTATGCACGTCTAGGCGTCAATAGGCGTTTCCATGTATTGCATAACCTTCGTCAAACGACAGTTTATAAACAACTCAGTCAGTCATGATCAGTTACGCAAAAAGATATCGGCATTAACCGCATTACATGGAAGGCTTCAACGTTTCTCTAACAGCTTATATTTTCATTCCAGTGTCTGAATTAGAACCCTTAGATGTGTTTGGTGACAACATTCTAGTTCACTTTATTTAACAACTTTAATTACCAAAATAAAATTTGCGGAATGAAATAATCATATAAATTATTGAAAGGAACTTTTTTAAAGAGAAACCCCAGTTTGTAGCTACCATTAGCAAACAATCCCACAATATTCTTTTGTTCTAATTTGTTATAAAGAAACCGCATTATCGGTGTATAAATAAGCAATTAACAATTAGACGACTCGTGCCAGTTTTAGACGAATCAATTGTCATACAGGCGCTGCAAACTTCTTTGACTATTGACTCAAAACGACAACGAGTATAGTAGTCTAGTATGTGTAATTGTTTTTTATTATACAATATGCAATGACCAACAGGCATATTACCTTCGAATATATGCCAAGTTCCTCAATTACCTTTAACCAAACTCACGTCCATATTTTGCAGCCCTTCAGTTTTTAATTAGTTTATCTACTTCCTCCCTAGAAACATCTAAAAAGAGATTTCATCAACTGCTTTCTCAAAAAGCTGGACCACTACTATTTAACAAGCTATAGATAGAGAGTACATCGGCCAATAAGATTGCAGAACCGTGATATTAAATTGTTAGTTTCAACTAAAAAAAGCTGCAAATTGATAATCTACTTCTAACAGGTCTTTATAAATGCCAAGATGTTATATCTTAGAGCTGTGAAAGTATTTTCTGGGGTTTACAGTCTTACAGAAGATGAACTGCGTGGTGAAATCGTCGGTAATTGCTTTTCTCTGCCTGTTGATGGTTTTACAAACAAACGGTAATAGATGTACTGAATATGAGAAAATCTTTGGATGCAAGTTTTTGTCATTACCTTAAAATCCGAAAATACGCCCCTCCATGTATAAGCCCCTTCAAATATAAGCACCCCCCCCCCCCCCAAGCTTGTAACGCAAAAACCCCTCCGTTAAATCGCCTCTCCAAATATAAGGCCCCCCGGGGCTTGTACTTGGAAATTGCCCTCAAATGCAAAGTAAAACAAAGCAAAAACGGCAAATTTCCTTCTAACTATAAGGCTAGCCCAATCCATTTTGAAAATTTCCCTCCGTAGATAAGCCCCTCCAAGAATAAGCCAGTCAAAAAGGGCCTTTGAAAAATATACGCCCCGGGGCGTATTTTCGGAATTTTACGGTATCTTCTTGTGTAAATTTTTTGGATAACGTTTAGTTCCTGGCGATTTTATTTCCTCAGTGATTTACATTTACTTTACCGTAATACATTAAAAGGTCCTATTAGATTGTCCTGTTGAATACGCTACAATCGTTAAGCTTTAACAAACTTAGCCTGCCCAAGAACGTCAATTACTTAACAGTGTTGAGAACACAGAAAAACAAGTAAAGACTAAGTCATTTCAATCTTTATATGGCTACTGTTGACCTGATCAAAAATGCCTTGCTAGTTTTTACAAGGCCGAGTATGAGTCTTGTATTAAGACGTTTTAGAAATTAAATGGATTCGAAATACACCTGTCCAAGTTTTAAAAACGTGCAAAACTGTTATAATCTTCACGACTCAGAAGCCGACACCCTTAAAAGGCATCTCCGAGTCTCAGCGAGAATTCCAGAAGCTCATCGCTCTCCAGTTCCGCTTCCTGATGAAGGATGGCAGTTCAAGATGGAAAGCGGCCCCCAGCACAGGAAAAGACTACAAAAATCAAGAACTGAAGCATGCAGGAACACTCAAACGAACAGCGTTAATGATGGACTCCGAGGTTTGGGACGGTTAGCAACTATCACAGTTAAAAAAAATCTCGCTGAAGTAAAACCTATATTAGAGGACCACATAACATTTTGAAATGTCTTTGGTTAAAAATGACTAAAATGCTTCAGTTAATTTGACGATTTAATATTTAGAAGATCAAATACCCATTTGTAAGCCGAGTGTTCCTCTTATATTATTGGTATTAAAAACTTCTATTTGTACTAGGTGGAATAGAAAAGTAAAATAAGTAAAAAATATTGCAGTATAAAGCCCCCTTTTTCCTCTAATAATCTGCAAAAATCCCTTGACTAGAAGAGTTAATTCATTACGTCTCCTCTGCTACCTTTCCTTTACCACCAAAATAGACTGTTGCTAGTACATTTGATGAAGAGTGGTACAATTTGTATACCGCAAACATTCACTTATAAGGTCCCCCTCTCCCCTCATACGCCACCTCCAATAATCGGCCCATTTACCCGTAAACAGAAAATTAGTATACGTAATAGCATGATTTGTAGTGATATTTGGCATAAATACCACTCGTGTTCAAAATTGTTACGTTATACGAAATTTGAGACAATTTTGAAATATGACGAGTGGTATTTATGCCAAATATCACGTACAAATCATGCTATTATTTGTTTTTAGTATAATTACATTGATGATTATCGAAAATAGAGCGCTATGATTGGCTAGGAGCTTCGCTTTATCCAGCTATAATCACCGCGCGGTGATTATAGCATTGAAGGCTACCAGTTTTCAAAATGGCAGCCACATTTTTTGATGTTTCGGGGTCGGAAATTGATCAATAATTTTATTTTCTCGAATAATTATCAATGTAATTATACTAAAACAATTAGTCGCCTCAGGCGACGTGAATATTGGCGAATAGTCACCTCGACTTGGTCTCGGTGACTATTCGCCGATATTCACGTCGCCTTCGGCGACTAATTGTTAAATACTACTACCTGCAAAAGGTTTGTAATTTTCACATGTAGGTATTTCAAATTATGCTGAAATACCATTGCTCTAAGCCAATCAAATTGCAGAAATTTCTCATGTAGCCAGAGTATAAATCAGGTTATAAGCCTCCCTTATAGCTTGTATGATATGAATTCGATTTTTATGACGATTTAAGCCTTAAAAAAGGCGAGTAATTTCAAACAGTATTTTGATCTTCAGTACTGCTATGTCGGCTTGTTTTACAGCCAAATTCGTTGTATCGCGCTGCGCGTTTTGCAAACTTCGAAGGAATTTTGGGTTGTTCTGTTCCGTCAATCATCTTAGCGAACTTCTTTGGAAACTCATGTTTCCTTGTGATTGATGCATTTTGATCCAATCTTTTTGTTTCGAGTTCATTGCTTGTGATCGTCCTGTTTCGGGCAATAAACGACTAGTTTTCTTCGAAGATTTTTCTGATCTTTTCCTGTTCTTGTCTCTTGCAAGCTAGAATAAAGCAATGTCTGCCTCCTGTTCTCGACAAAAGCTACAATCATCATCGCAATTTCCTTCGCTATTCTTGAGCAGTCCCCCCGTCCCCTCTTTAATAAGCCCCCCTCCCCCAAACCTTCTTAGGACGAGGTTGTATAAGCCTAGAGCTTTTAGGCGGAAGGTTACGGTAGGTATATCACTCTCTTAGAAAACATTAGCCAGAGTCAACGGAGGACTGGTCATGACAAATTATATTTAGAGTGGATGGAGTGGGTGGAGTGGGTGGGTGAGTCCCACTGAACAACTTGGCACCATTTCCATTCATCACAAACAAGTGTCATAATCATGTGATTGTGTTTCTTACTTTAACTATTTAGCTTTTTCAGTTATTATCCCTAGCAAACAGAAAGCATCATTCTGTTCCATGATTTTCTTTCTATGCATGAATCAAGTGTTGTATGTCAAGTCGTTGTTTTTCATTGTTTGGCCGCAAATATCTCATAAATATTGCGCATAAATTGCTTTAACAGTTGAACGCGCTCAATCGGTTTGTGCGTGAGCACGAAAGCGCACTACAATTTTCAACTACTTTGAGTAACAAAGAAAAGCTGTTTGTGGCTTACTAATCATGCATATATATGTAATCTATATCATAAAGCAGTGTTATTCCGACATCTGCGCTTTTCAAAAATGAACTCAATCGAGTTTTCAGCAATTTTTCTTTGTCTTTTCGCTGTGGTTGTCCAAATCAGCGGGTACGATCGTAAGTGTACAAAATGGGAGATAGCATTTGGCTGTAGTCCGAAGGTTTGTATAAGAGATTTTTTTTTCTTTTTTAGCGTACCCAAATACATCATCAAAAGTCATGGTCGTCCGCACTGTATCTTTTTATTGACTGCCTGGGTCTAACATATATGAAAACAAATATTTCAAACAATCGGTTCTTGAGAGCTCCGCTTTTGACCTTGTTTCATTTATATCTTTCGCGCTTGACTGTCTCTAAAGAGAAAATAGAGAATCTGTCAACAGGCTAGATAGACACAAAATTCAAACCCTTAACATCCCCAATATCATGCTCAGCTTGCAAATTCTCCATACTACTCTCTATAACATCTCTTTTTGTGTTTAAGAGGAGTTTATTCATGCAGTATACCATCTTCAGTCAGTGATGAATTTTTTTTCCAAGTCCCTCCTTAAATCCCTAAATTAAGGGAGTAGGTTTAGTTATATGATAGGTGTCGTTTCCAAAGCCATGAGTTTTGATTTGATTTCCATGCACATAACTGTGATTTTGTTTTTGTTTTGTTCACCAGTGAACGAAACTAAACCACTGATATAGTTTTTATTTTACAGTACTGTTGAAACTATACCTTAATTCGACGGTCTGGTGGAATTTACAAGAAAGAACTTCACGAACATTGTTTGTCTTTTGATGAGAATTACAGAAAAAAAAAACCAATATTTTTTAAATTAATTCACGTTATATATCATCCTTGTGGCTCTTTTGCTGCACATATTTCAGCTGAAGAAGAATATTCCGAATCCCTGGCGTACCTGGCCGAGCACAGCTGACACAGAGTGGGAAAATGATGCTATAAGACCACATTACCTGATTCCACTTTATAAAACACAATGGCAGGAAAGTCGGAGAAAAGACGACTCAAACACAAAGATGGACTCAAAAGGATACACATACAATGACATTAAGTCTCACCTTAACAGAGTACATCAATGAATAATAGACAATACTAGGATTTATATATTCAAGGCTTTATTGAACTTTATTGAACTATTTCGCGTTTGGAAAAAAACTGTATGTTTTAAAGTTTCAATCTGTTTCAGTTTCACCTGTAGTTGTATGGAATATATTATTTATTTTTCTTTTAAATGAATCATGAACTGATAACTGAATCCAATTTAAGGCAGAATTTCAAAAACGTGATTAACTTAATGACTGAAAATTTTAACAAAGAAGAAGGCTGAGAGTTATATATATTATTCTTAACTATTCAATAATAGCCAGGCATGTACTATGTGAGGTTCATGATCGAGAAGAAAAGTAGATGTACAATATAAACTACATGTCAAATAAAAACCAGCAGGGGTCTATCCATGAGTCGCCTTAGATTTGACTAAGTATAAAGTAATGACCACCCAGGCGGCCATTGGGCGGTGGATTAAGGAAGTTACGATGCACCACTCAACCAGGCGGATTCAGAAAATTTAAAAAGGCGGGGGGACGGGGCACTTGCCAAGCTGATATACAGTTGATGAGTTAAACCCCCTTTAAGTGACCAGCCTCTATCCTGGAGAGAGTTCTCTAGCTTTTTATTGTTGTAGCCTTTGTTAGGAGGCCATCAAGTGTTTGATTAAGTTAGTTTGGCTCTATTTTAAAAGTATGATGATGGTAAATACAGTCCAAGATAGAAGGTGACTACTGATTGTGGACTCCCGTCGATGTTTGTGTTGTTTTAGCATAAAGTGATGTTTCTGAAGCCTAAATATTGTCCTAATATATGACGAACCTCTATTGAGCGGCCAGCTTGCATTAAGCTGCCACTTGCCACGAGGGTGGCCGCTTAACGACAGTTCAGCTGTAAGACACTTGATTTACAGAGAATTCATAAAAATAATGTAGTACAATAATTTCACCCGGCACAAAATTTTACAGAAAAGGGGGAAGCGCGTTCCCCTCAGACCACCCCTCAATCCATCCATGCAACTGAATTATGAACAATTGGCAGCTGTTTATATCTCACATGCTGCGACAATCGAATACGTGTATCTTTGATCTTCCTGTCCTAGTACAATTGATGCACAGATTCAGCGATCTTTGTCGTGCCGGTATCATTTTTCCTTTAAAGGGTATTTTTTCCGCCAGCGATATTACTGATGTTACAAGCCCATGCATTAGTACTACATGGTAGTACACTGAAAAGCGATTAATCAAAAAATCCCACAGTAAACCTGAGTAACCTTGCTGACCAAGACAATTTTCTATGTAGTCAAAGAGTTTTAGATAAAAATACATTTAATTCAGGCAGCTTACGATTGTTACTTGATGAGTATTTAAACAAGGGATTTTCAGACAGTGCATCGGTTACTTTGCAGCGATTGTGCTAAATGTCTCTCTTGATTTAAGTGTTTGTAAAAGGAGCTTACATTTAATGAAGGCTTTAAACATGTCAAATACCGTGCCTAAATTGTAAGTAAAATCTCGCATATATAAGTACGTCTACTCCGCAATGGTAGCATATCTAACTTAGACAATCATCTTGCCTTGCTTACGGTTACATAACAACTGTACATATCTGCTGAATTATTTGAAGAACATTGAGACTCAGTCCTCGGCCTGTGAACTAAAGCATATGTTAACTTTTTTCTTATATTCTCAATAAAATCACATCTTAAACGATTTTGTGTTGATTGTTGCCACAAACAGACCACTTAAGATATTCAAAGCTTAAAATGGCCGTAAATCTCGACAGTAAGTCTCCAGGTTATTGCTGTTAAGTAAAAATATAAAGCCCTAGGCAGCTTTTGTGTGGTTAAGAACAAATGGGTAGTAAAACTATTAATTCTGGGTTTATTACTATCACAAAGTGGCCACTCTTCTCTGTTTAAGTGAATAACTCCTGTTCAATGAGTAAATTGGTCATCGGCGAGTCTTTAAAACGAAATTCCGAAGAACAAACAAGTAGGCCGTTTGAGGAAGCCGAGGGCGTGTTCATAGAAAGCAAATGACCTTGTTGCAAAAGTAAAACACTTTAATGCGTACTTTTACTTTGATTTTTCCGCGTTTCAGTATTAGTTTGGGCTACTTTAACAGAGCATTTACTCTATAATCACCTCCTGTTTAAGTTGATTGTTGAGTCTCTCTGGCGCATTTTTTTTGCTCAGTAATCCTGTTATGGCGTTTAACATTAATGTCGCGGCTAAATTTTGAAAAGAAAACCTTCCACTAGAAAGTTTTAAAGGAAAAATGATTAATTGCGACAATTTAAAACCCTTCTTTTGCGAGGAAAAGGTTATATAAGCGCTTATCGATTGTGAAATTTTCAGTGTCGGAAAAAGGCATACGTGTTGGCTTAAATCAAACCCTCGCATTTCGCGTTGAAGGTGAAGTCGGCTACAGTGGACCACAGTGAGCACCTATTGCGAAAGTTGAGATCAAAATGATTGCGAATCTAAGGGTGGTTTTCTCTTTTATTTGCGTCTTCCTTCTTACTTCACCGCTGCATGTTTTATCACAGTCTCCATGGGGATGTGCATTTAGGTATGATTGTAAATACAAGAAGCAGGTTGGTTGTTTGTTCTTCCATTTACATAGGCTTCCCGCAATTTTTAATATTCAGTTCAGTGGCTTTCGTTTCTCCTTGAAACCCCCAGTACCGTTCTAAACTAAATGCCACAATCAATCTTTGCCACATGGTTAAATTTCGCACTGGTGAGGCCAGGACTAAAGGAAAATGAATATCGGTGGATGACGTTTTCTTCCAGGTTATAGACCAGTTCGAACTTCCAGAAACCAGCCAGCTTGAAGATCAACCACGCCCACTCAGGGAGTTTCTTTCCAAGCCTTTTGAAGGACGACTATCAACCGCTCGAAGACTAAGAACCAGACAAGAATTGGAAGCCTAGTTGAAGAAGACGTAAAGTTTTAAAACTTGTTGACTAAACTATTGCTCTTTGTTGTTTAAGATATTATATAAATAGTAAATTACATCATAATATGAACTATGATTAAAGTAAAAAATAAAGGTCATTTTGAAGTTGTGTTCAATAAAAGCTGATAACACACATTGACAATAAGCTCTCGTTCTATTTGACGTCAACAGGGGCAGGCTTAGTTCTTTTACTAAGACACTACAACCTGAGTCGGAGTTGCATGTCTAAAGTTAAATATGATCCTAAATCGTTTTGGTTAGATGTCTTTACCCGTATTCCGAAACCTTCCACAGCCTAAAACAAGTCTTCGAACAAAAGGAATAGGTTCAAAAAAAGGATATTACTATATGTTTTTAAAATTTTCCATTTATGATTATTTTTTTATTTTTGAATACCTCTCTCAGTTCTTCCCACAAGTTAGAGCCTGCATAACAATAGCGACCCATAGCTTTGCAAAACAAAACTGAGTATACTTCAAGATAATTTTATTCCTCCTAACTATTTTGTAACTCTTTTCCTTTTGCTGGTTAGCACAAAACTAACTGAGGGATAAATTTGGTGATAAGTTTGGTGTGGCAAGTAATTGTATAAGGCACATGAACTACGTTTATAACCCCTATTCGTACTTAATCTTGTACTCGTATCTTAACTGAAGTCTCTAATGACTTGAGATATAAGACAAAGACCACAAGTAGTCATGATCACTTCTTCAGAGGATAAAACACTGGCCATAGGTTATGGCCATCACAGGAAGCAAATTGAAGAGAGTGCTTTGCCGAAATAACTACCCGACCAGCATTGAAATAAGACTAGAGGATGGTTCTGCTTGTGAATAGGCGCTTGAACTCAAGTTGTTTAAACCGCCGGGTTTTATCCTGCCTAGTTTCAATAAAAACTCCAAAACGAGAACGCTATCCACCACCATCCGCTCACGAGTAAAATAGCCAATCACAATCGCGAAAATGCGTTATAAAAATTTAAGTCATGAAAAGCTTGGTGTCTGAATGAAAGCAGTTCCAGACTCGTCACCAGGCGAAATTCTCGGCCGAGCCTGGAGGAAAGAATTGCTGAGCAGTTCCACATTAAAATGTAGGTGTTCTTAATTGATTTCAGACGCCGAGCTTTTTAATATGTACTTAATTTCAAGTCATGATAAGGTTCGACTCCTAACTTACTGTGACGTCTGAAACGGGCCCATAAGTCAACATTCCCCTCTCAAGCATGTTAAGGCGTGGCTCAATTTTTGGTCTCGACCCCCCGCGAAGATAAAGCTGTTTTTATTCTACGGCCATGCATGTTAATTCTAGAATTTTGCAAAAAACTTTTGAGAAACTTTCTCTTGAGGCGTTGGATTAATTGGGGTTGAAGTGATGTAGTCACGTGAAACGTGACGTCATAATGATATTAAAAAAGAGATTCAAAATGGGGTAGGAATGGTTGATTATAACTAAGTTTGAACCATGTGTAAATGTTTGTTTTACCGTATGAATTTTTTCCGTGGCCGGAACGGAGAGAATTTTCTATTTCTTAAAAAGATATTAACAGGTGAAAAGTGTCACGTGACCTATTTTGCTTAATTACTAATTAAATAAAAACGTGAGTCAACCATTCCGGCCAGATTCAAGCGAGAAATGATGATACAATAACATAAATGCTGTATTTAATGTATACTGTGGGGCATCTCGCCACCCCATTTTGAGTTTTCTTTTCTTTCCTGGACTCGACCATTAGTGGTCACGTGACACAGATATCTGATTTCTTACGTTACAGAAAAATTAAGGTTACCGATTTTTCCCAGGTTGCGAAATTTTGGAAGGTTCTGATAAATTTTCACAAAGTTATGATCATTATTAGATTTTATGCAAATTAGCCTCAAGCCATGCCTTAACATGCTTGAGCTTGAAATGCATTCGGTACATTTGTCATGGAAGTAAATTTAGTCGAACAATTTAGGCCCAGTTTGAGATATACTAGGAACAGCAAAACTAGTTCCATTACTTACTGAACAAGCAATTGGATAATTCGACCTTACAACCCTAATTGTGAAAGTGCAATGGATTATTACTATCATGAATGTGTTCCCGACTATTTCTTTCTACTTCCTTTGTTGTAGTCTTCATCATGTTGCTAAATGAAGTTAATAATAATTGTATGTATTTTTCTGTAGGACGATTTGTGCGTAGTGAGTTTTAAAACAGAACTTTGTTTTGTGAGGGGATGAAACGCTAAGATGTCTCTAAAGCCCTTTAAAAAAGCATACATGGTTGACATAAATGCTAAGTAACGTTTGATCATTTGCTCCCATTAAGGAAAACCACACGTTGAGATCGGAGACAGGAAGTATGAATACGAACACCATAAAAATCAACTGCGTTGCCACCGAATCCAGTCAGTTGATTGACAATTAGAAGGTAAAGTCTACATATTGAGCAAGTATTAAAGGAAGGTAAAGATCAACATGACTGCAAAAGTGGTTTTAGCTTGTATGTGCGTTCTCATTCTTTCTTTGTCATTGACCGTTCGCTCTCAGAAAACAACTCAGAATCTTTTTATACACTGATCCTAGGTTGTGGACGCAAACGACAGGTTGGTTGAAACTTTTCTTGGACGCAATGGATATATTAGAAAGTGTTTACAATAATTAACAAAAACGGCAAACAAAAACAAATGAACTGACAACGCTGCACCTGCCTCACCGTTGTTGGCATGGTATGTTTCTTTGTCGTCTTCTGTTCAATTAAGATGCGTAATGCCGAAGCAAACACAGAACGACTGAATTTTCTTCCCCTTTGTCAACTTGGATGCAGTGTATAACGATCAAATCAAGTCCTTGAAATCATGATAAGGAGTTGTAGAAATGTATTTCAAAAGCACTGCCATTTTTATTTTATTTTACTACTTTTTTTAATGTACACACTTGTTTGCGTTTTCTTTGAACCATTGAACCGGAAACTTGCATC
Organism: Porites divaricata; assembly: GCA_038088405.1. Lineage (NCBI taxonomy): Eukaryota > Metazoa > Cnidaria > Anthozoa > Scleractinia > Poritidae > Porites > Porites divaricata. Next base: position 1,293,402 of record JBBMOI010000008.1, read on the forward strand.
TAGCAAACCCTCGTGTAACTCAGTGTTGTACTCAAGTTTAGTCCTGCCAGGCGCGGTTAGAAACTGGTTTGGTGAGCAGCTGCGAATATCCTGTTCTGAGTACTCTTACTTCTTTCTCATCTTTTCTTCTTCTTTTCGGTTTTTTGGTAAACGATGACTCTGCAGTGGCAAAGCCTCGGCTTGAAGACGATCTTCCCTTAGCCGCGAGAAACTCTCGTCCAGACCCCGCCACGATAAAGGAACTCGACCAGTAAAAGTCGAAAGGAAACTGGACAAACAAAGAAGGTGCTGGAGATTCACAGGAAACCACTGACAAAATAAGTAACCCGGATAAACAACAAACTATTGTTCATCATTACGCTGGCGTCATTTGTGTCACACTTAGCTATGGTAAGCCACAAATGGCATTTGGGAATAAACACAGTTATTTTTGGTCTGAGACTTTGTAAAACCATTGATCGTCCAGCGTTTAATTAACCTGGCACCGTTTTGTCGCTTTACTCTTTCTTGTAATCTAAACTCTACTCAAGAATTATAATTCGTTTCCCACTGTCTTCAGAAACGTTTCTGAACTTAAAAACTTTGAAAGAACTTCTTTTCAGGGATTTGCAAAACGGCTGAAAACTCTTTAGCGGGACATGAGTTCAACTCTGAGTCAATCCGGAATTCAGTTAAAGACAACAGCAACTCGCTAGCATACACAGATGATATAGATTTCTGTGTGGCAAATTTGCTTCTCGAACGACGGCAATGATGTAGCAAAAAGACGTCAGTATGAAATGAATCACAAACCGATTACTATATCGCTTGAGATCACATATTCTTGAATTGAAACATTTGTCCATTTCCGTCATCTTCAGTTGATGAGATTCTTTATTTCACTTTCCCGGATTCAGAATGATGCATTTGTATTACCTTACACACTCGTTAAAGTAACTGGGCATCTGGTCCTTTCATTGTCACTGACTATATTTTTCTGAGTCTTAGATGATTTATGTACATTTATCAAAAAACTACTTTCAAAAGCCAGCAAGGTCTAGAAACCTTTCCCAGGTGTGCATTAAGAAATTTATATGCATGTTATAAATGTGTTATCATATGAAAAAGTTCCGTGGGAACATTACATTAATATTTCATGGCTGAAGTTAAGCTAGTCAAAAATTGTCCGCTGTCAAAGTTCAACATTGTTTAGCAAAGCTTGATTTTAAAAAAAATGACGTATACAGTTTAAAAAAGGTTATTTTCCCCTCTTATTTGGTATTCTAATGAATTTATCGAAATAATGTCAAAACCGAAGGAGAGAGAGAGCTGGGACGAGCTAACATTAGCTAACATTAAGTTAGTTCCGTACACTTTGAAAGAGGCCTAATTTGTTGTTATATTAGTAAAACCTTGACAGAAATGGACTAATTGATTTATTCGCGGTTTCATTCATTAGCACGTTTGGTTGTAAGTGCGTACTGCAAATGAGCAGTAACACAGCTGGAAGCAGAATGCAGAAAGCACTGTTCCTGTTTAATGTTTATTTAATAAAATGATCAAATCATTTCGAAAATGATGATATTTTATGCCCTGTGGTGATCCATGGTTTCTCCGAGCTCTTTAATTACAAGGTAAAAGCGAAAAACGGATGACACGTACGCCTCAGATAGCATTTAATAATGTGTAATTATGCACAAATGGTTCCTGGTGAAGCAATAATAAGTGCGAATTAGCAGCTGATTCTAAAATCAAGACTAACGCAAAATGGTATAAAAACATGTCGCTAATGTGGTTTACTTGAATTGTTAATTTCTGCTTAAAAACGGCACTTTCAGGATAATAATTAACAGAGAAGAGAAAGAAATTACAGTAAAACGTTGAACTTAAAGGGCATTGAAAGTGCGTTATTTTTATGAAAGAATTTTAAGATTCTCGCCAGAAAGTCGCCTAGTTCAATACTGAGTTGTTAATGTCGAAGCCGGCCGCGCCTGATTGGTCATCTTCAAGAATGGAAACAACCCTGCATCCTGATATAACTTAAACAGCTAGCTAGACTTGATTGCGAAAAAGAGGTTAACCTGGGAGAAAGTTTCCTTTCAAAGATGATATACAAGGTCTCAATAGGGTAACGGTCAGCCGTCAAACGGGCTAAAACTGAGTACTGTATATGTAGCGTAAACGCACTCGTTGTCGTATTTACGTTTCTGAAATAGCCACAAAAACCTTAAGCTTCAGTTTCTTTGCTACTATTATCATAAATCTTTAGAAAGAGACGCCACATTAGAGGGAAATTAAAGTTGGTAACCTCAATATGGATCCGGTGGTCAACTATATCATGTGGACAATTGTCCATGGATAATATTCTGTATTCTATCAATGAGTAGATTTTGCCATTGAAGTGTATTTCCTAGGTAAGCGACATCTCAGTATTTACTAGAGACAACTGATGAGCGGATTTCGCCGCTATGTTTTGTGAACAAAAAGTTAGACATCTATTTGACTATGGCTCCCCTGAGTTGGCGTTGGTGACAGCTAGAACCTCTCGAAATAATGACGGGCTTTATCATTAAAGCAATGGCCCCTTCGAAAATGCTACCAATTTTTTTACTCTTTCAACAACCACAAACGCCTTCGCTACGAATTCATTCTGCGAATAATGCTGATTCATATGGATAGTGACTTAAAGTCGACTGTCTCTCTCTAGATCAGTACAATACACCAAATGTCAGAAATGAAATTTGTGAGAATATAACTTGCCTGAGGTTCACTCTAACTGTATGCACTTTGTGGCGGCAACACACCTTAAGCACGTTCTAGGTAAAAAGTAAATTAGTCAAATTAAGTCGGTTAAGTGCGGTAACACAGCCTAAGTGCGTACACTTAACAAGCCGTAAGTGGCGATAACACGCCTTAAGCACGTTTCAGGTAAAAAGCAAATTAAGTTCACTTGTTAAACTATGTCATTCTTTGAAAAAAAGACTATGAAAAAAGAAAAGCAATCTCTTGAATAATTCAATATGAGGCATTGAATACATTCAAAAAGGCAGCGTCAGCGGTGTTTGGGCGTTTAGGCCCGGGCAAGCTAGGAAATCTTATCAAATCCGCCCTTGTTTCGTTTTTCAGGTTAAGAGCAGATGGCATTTCTGTCTAAAGAACAAAACGGATTGATTTTTTTTCCGAACTGCTCCTCAAGGTATAAAAGAGGTATATATCGGCCGTTTTGTTGAGAGCTCTTTGCTACAGATCACGAACTGAAGCACACAAGCAAAACTAGATCGTATCAATTCTTAGGATGAAATTTCCAACAATGGTGGCCTTTCTTGCACTCTGTATTCTAGTAGTGTCCCATAGCGCCTTTGCTCAGTGGCAGTGCCCATTCGACTACCGTTGTGGAAAAAGGGAGGTTTGTTCAAGGAAACTTTTTGCTACAAGCGTTCTTTTAAAACAAAACAATTTAAATCATTCGCTCTTTGATAGTACATAGCGAGAATGCTCTAAGAAAAAAATAGTGAACGCCTTAGTAATGAGCTCGAGACGTGATCATCACTTGAAATACTTAACGCAACTAAAATTCCGTCCAGAATTGAAAACAGATTCTTATAGTATTGGAGAGGAAAAGTTAGGTTTCGTACAGAAAACAATCTTGTAACTGACGGGTGATATTAGTAATTTTTTGGACAATTTTACCTAGGATCATTTACACTGAAGAGCCAAGTGATATAAGTAATAGGCTTCTGGAACGATAGAAAGCAACCATAAACCTATCTTTCTTTTTCTCAGCTGCAAGACAATGTTGGAAGTGATATTGCACCTCAAAGTAACCGACTTGAGGATCGTCTTCGCTTCGTGAGAAATGCTCGTACCAAACCCGTCGCGGAAGGACAGTACCAGAGCAAGAACAAGAGACTGGAGCCGAGACTGAAGGATCATAGAGAGAATGAATAGATCAAAGTGGAAAGTTATTGGCTTAAATTATCAATTTAAAACAAACAATTTAGTCTCAGTATTGATTCATGAGGAAGATAAGAGTAAAAAATTAATATATTTACTAGATAACATTTCCTTGGTTTTCCCTTGTAATTTAAATGATAAGAGATTTAATAAATTGTCATATCTGTACTGTTATATTGACAGTCTTGTTGTCATTGAGCTGAGCTTTCTAGAAATATATCTAGAATCATGGTCTTAGAATGTTCTTGGGGCAGCAAAGCATTTTCATGCGCACTTCAAGAAGCTGTGCTTCATGTCTTAAATTTTCTTAGTGTACAGCAATCCAAAATATACTAGAATAACCACCGCTTACTTTAATAAAAAAAAATAATCTGCTTGAGGAGGGAAAGAACCCTTTATCTCCGCTCAACTAAATTGAAAAACTATAAAAGCAAAAACAAAACAACTGGCGCTATTGATGAGCGCATGGCGAGGTCTAGGCACAGGTCGGGATTTCGCCAATTCATCAAGGATAATCCCACAAAAAAGAGAATCAAACTCTGGGTGCTGGCATACAGCTCAAATAGCTTTACCGTTGATTTTAACATCTACATTGGTAGAGCTGCAGGGCAGGAAGTCGGTGCAAATTGGCTTGGGCATAATGCAGTCAGGCGTCTCATGGCCCCCTACCTCAATCTGGGTTACTATCTCTTCGTGGACAAATTCTACTCATCTCTTACCCTTTTATATTTGATAGGGGTGTCCTGGCCTCAGGTACAATTCTAGAGACTAGACGTAGTTTCCCAGCAGCTCTTAAAAACGGCAAAGAGTGGGCTAGTCGTAAGGAGCGGGGGTGTATGCGCTGGTAGAGGGACCCTCCCTGCTTAGTTTTGCAGTGGGTGGATGATAAGGTTGTGTCCATCAGTTATAACTGTGGGCAATGCTAATGACCACGTCCAGGTGTCCCGGAAACAAAGGGTTCCTGGAGAATGGACAGAGATACTTGTTCAACAGCCTCAAATTTTTCAGACTTACAACTTGAAAAGGAATGCAGGTGACAGGTCAGACCAGATCCTCTTTGCATCCAGCGTAAATGTATGCCGTGTGGTGGAAAACTCTGTTTTCCCATATCATTGACATAGCTGTTGTAAATAGTTTTGTTTTTAGACCATAAGGATAAGGGTCCACTTGAAATCGAAAGACCAGCTGGCTATTCACAATGTGATTTTAGAGATGAAATTTTTAGGCAAATCTGTGATTTTGATGAATATGGTGACCCCCCTGTTCATACTAGTGGGAGGCAAAGGGCTCCACCTTCTTTGTTTGAAACGCAACATATCAGGAGCCCATAACCCGGAGCGAGAAACTCCCATACTAGGCCTATGTCACGGCGTTTTTAAGGACCAGTTTATTTTTAGTCACATTTTAGGGCACTTTTTCCCGCGAAAATAGAATCTCCACTATGTGTATTGGTGGAGATAAAGGTGAATGAAGGTTATTGGAAGTAGCTGAAGGTGAATGAAGCTTATAACTGCTTATTAGAGGTAGATGAAGGTGAATGAAGGTCATTGAAGGTAAATGAAAGTTACTGGAGGTAGATGAAGAAGAATGAGGGTAAATGAGAGCTAATAGAGGTAGACGGATACGAATGAGGGTGAAGAGGGTTTTTGTGGATGGGCCAACGCTACGGTCAGCGGTTTTCTTGAAAACGGCTCGGAGCAATTCCTGAGAAGAACCTGGCACACAGCGAACTAAAACTTTCCCTGATTGGTGCATTTCATAGTCAATTTATACAAGCGCTCTGACTGGTTTACTCTTTCCAAAACAAAGTTGGTGGCTCTTTGAGCTCTTCGTGGAAACTGAGAAGCCCTTTCTTCAGTGTCTGAGATCTAAAAGGTGGACAGATTCCTGTCTGATTGTTTCGAAAACCGTGACTGTACTGTTGGAATTAAGGCCCAGCAGCAAAGAGGCAAGGAGAAGATTCGAACGTAGCATGTGATTTAAGGTACACGCGATCGAGTTTCAGCCAAACCAGCTGCTTCATACATTTTCAAATCGTTATTACGTACGATAAATTGTGAGATATCTGGAATGGTAATCGATGGGAATATTATAAGGCATAAAGGTATTTCTGTTGCTCGTGCTATTTGGTTTGTGCGTTCTAAGTTACTAAAGATTTGTTTCTTTAATTCCCGATTTGTCAAAGAATAATTGCAAGGCTTCGGCTTATCAATAAATTTATCTGCCCGTTTGCAAAAGTTTAGTATTGTTATTTTTTCTAGCTATATGTATACGGAAATCTGTGCTTTGTCTTAACCAGTTTTTTGTTAAGTAAAACATTGTTTTTCATTTGATCGTAATATGCATGGGCCTAACCTGGCCTTCTTTTAAATTTTATCTACCGTAATTTTATCCACTGTGATTTTGAAGGGGGATAAGGAGCAAGAGAGACAGATGTCGAAACAAAACTAAATATTGAAGCCAAACATAGTGTCGCCATCCTTTGATATTTTTAACCCTGATTTTTCATTTATTCAGTTTTTAGCGTCACAATAATGATAATTTATTATTATTAGCTCATCTTATAGTAGTAAAATATAGCTAAATACAGCTGAGACATTGGGAAAATAACCGTTTCCTTTTCTCAGGAATGAAAATTTGCATAATATATAGATTTAGCCAGGGCTAAAAGCGAGGCTCTTATTAAAAAGTTTATAATTTAAATCAAACAATAAACTTGTATTCCACAATTCAGTTAACTTTAGATCACATTCATGTGACTTTTGAGGGAAAGGCTAAGTGATTTTAGAGAAAAATAATTTGCAAACAGCCCAAGATAGCTTCATATGTACACGCCCAAAATAGCAATCATCTTCGATCACATTTAAGAGCCATAATGGCTCTTGATCACCGTAGATTAATTAGGCCTGAAAAAAAATCAGGCCGAATTTTTTGCGTCAGGGTTCGACCAGTTTACTTTACAAAATCTTGCCAACAAATCTGCGTGGGTGTGTGTAAACCAACCTTTTATACCATTTAAACATCACATCTGAGGTGAAACAGTACTATGAGGCACTGTTTTTATCATACAGACCTCGGAGAGAAAGCAGTATTTCACAATTTTGCAATACAAAGTGCACTCATTGAATTTTCAGGACGATCGATCGAAGCACGCGTGGGCTTTTAGCTAAACAGTTAAAAAAATTTCCAAAATCACCGAGTATATATGGCCAACCGGTTCTCACTTTTGCAGAGTGAGCTGTGGTAGTGTTTGAATGACCATTAACAGAGTTACGCTTCAACATAATAAAGAATTTATTATGGTTATTATCGATGTGTAATCTTCAAAAGCGTTTGATACGCGAAGGAAATATGAGTACCTCCTGCAAGCGATGTTCACTGACCGACTGAAAACAAACGGTACCGGCAGCGATTAAAATTACAAAAGAGACTACTAACAATCAATAAAAGAAATATAATTCGGTGAAACATACACAGAGACCGGTGAGGGTAAAAGGCGGATGGCATGTGGCATGGCTTGCGGAATGACATAATTATGTGGAATGTAATATATGCAGAATGACCCAAAGAAATAAATTAAACTGAAAAGTGCGCCCTTTTTTAGCGCCAATCAATTTGCAAACGCAGCCGCTGTTTTTATGCCAGTTGAAATACGATAACAATCAAAATACCACGAAAGCTCATTGTCGATTAGCCTTTTTCCACACAGCCACAAAGATTCTTCTTACCTTTATTAGTCGGGCTACATGGCAGCACCGATACTACAGCACGAAATTCGGTCATTGAAGAAATCGAAGGTTAATGGTGCAAAAAATGTTTGCACCATTAACTTTACAGTTTCCTTCTACCTATATTTTTTTGTCTAGAATATATGCTTTTCCTCCGCGGCCGATTATCCAATTCCACCTGAGCTTGTAAGACTCGTTAGGGACGATTTAGGCCAATGAGTTTAAGGACGGACAAAGCCCTGTTAAGAATGGCGTATATTAGGATATTTTTTGGTGCGTTTTCAGTATAACTGTAGGTTGTGACTACCAAATAGACCAAGCGGTCGCTCTTCTTTCCTCAAAGCCCCACGCGCTGCAAGCGAAATGGTTGCATTCTACCGTGCTCAAAAGAAAAACAAGAGAGTGATCGAAGTCTAGTTACCAAAATATCACAAACGTAAATAAAGTAACAGGGTACCTCCCAAAATGGCGAGAGTTATCTGATGTCTACACTGTATTCATGTTCAGTATTTCAGTTTTGCACGGAAAAAAAAAAGCAAAAAAAAAAAACACTATTCTCTCTGGTAAAATTAAACATTTTCTCATGAACTGTGATAGAAAAAAGCTCTTGCCCTCTTCCGGCTTTAAAAAAGAAGGCAGAACAACTCTTTACCAGATCGTTCAGCAAAAAAATGGGCCTCGAAGTTAGCGGAAAATGTCGAAGGTTTTATCTGTAATAAAGAACCTTTGCTGTATCGTGTAAACGTTGGAAACTCGACCCAATGTAGGGTACAACCTGAGAGAAGCTGATTCTTCACAACACATCTAACATGCATTCTGGCGAATCGAGACAGGAATTCAAATGCGTTTTAAGCCCTTTTACAGTTTTTTCTTTTTGCCGGAATTATTTTCCCCAATGAATGCCCAGAACTGCGTTTGCTAAAGCGCAACGACAACTTTTTTTCACTCGGACGAGCAACCAATTCATGTCCCCAAATCACCCAGCGAAGAAGTGGAAAGGAGACAAAGTAGTAAACTAAATGGACAACGATTATGTCGCAAAAGATTCTAAGTTTCTGTAGTGTTGAAAAACTGGGGAGCTGAGCTTGAAGGGTCTGTAACACATCGGGGGCACCCATGGACGGTTTCCAATGCATTGAAAATACTTTTTTAGACCATCCAGAGTACTTTTAGACCTTTACAAATGCATTCTAAACGGCGCTATAAAATTTGTATCTGTTCGGTCATCCTAGGGGACCTTAAGTCTTTTCTAACTTGCAAGAGCTTCAGTATTATTTTCCCGAAGAATTTTTAATGCAATTTAGCGCATTACGAAAGTGAAAATATTTTTGATTCCTCTCTGTATCACATTTTTGAATCCGAAAATTTTAGGTTTCCTTTTTCCTACGAAAAATAGTATAGCCTGGGGTGTGAAATGTGAAATACTAACTTCATAAAAGCGTAAGGATTATATTAGGAAAATTGTACATAAATGGAACGGTCATCTAGAAATTTTTAGATGTCCTCAAGTAAATGAAAATTCTAGGCAATACTTGCTTCTCCGAACAGACGTTTTACAGAAAACAGTCGTCGGGTACCCCAGACACCAAGAGCCACAATGCTGACACATAAAGCTCAAAGTCGAAATCTCTGATATAAGCCTACACCACCCAACAGGCCAACAGTATACAAATGCATGATGCTAGAATGTTGAGCTTTATTCAAATTCTCTTGCTAACTTATACGGTTAATTTATAGAATATTGTTTCCTTTTAGCACAACATTAAAACTGCAGGAGTCCAAGAATGGTGAACATATTAATCATTTTTAACTCCAAGAACCATAATGAGACTCTTGTTAACTCATATTCCCGCTTAAATTGTTAAAATCACTTCTTAAACGACTTTTTGTGTCGACTTGCTCGTGTTGTAAACAGCGTAAAACCTGGATAAAACCTGGCTCAGTAAAAGTTCCCGCGTTATTGTTTTAAAGTTATAGACCTAAAACATTTAATTAAGTTTATCACGCGATCCCTCCTCATTTCTGCTGAAGGGAGCAACCACTTTACTTCCGTTTGAATTGGCCCATCACAATACGTTTTCAGCTTTCTAGAAAACGACACTTTAATTGACCTGGAATCATTTCACCAGACAAGCGATGAGGCAAACATAACTGAAAGCAATGCTGTTCTCAGTCGATATAATATGATCACTTTAAAGAAAACTGGCTATTAAAATATCACATCTAACTGCATAGAGAAGCTTTTGATGCGCCGAGATTTTAAAAAAGTTGTGTAAAACCTGAGTATTCGTCGCCTTTTTCACTTGAAAAACCTGATACTAATTAGGCTTCAGGTTGTTAACATCGGCTTTTGAAAGGTTCGATGACAGACATCTAGTAAAATTATTACGAGTATACAACACTCATTCAAACATAGTTGCGTTTGACACAAACAGCTGTACTATAAGTAAAGCGAATCCCCGTGGAAAGTCTTGTTATTCCTTTCAGACTGAATATGCGTGACTATAAAGCCCTGAAGATTGAAAATTTACGTGGGAGGCCAGACGATTATGTTGAAGTAGCGAAAAAAAGCGAGACCATTATGAGCAAATGGGTGGTAAAACTTTTAATAAATCTTGATTTGCATCATCATAAAGGTGGCCACTCTTCCGTCTTCAAGCAATTGGCACGTGAATTTAAGACCAAGACTTTAAAATCAGTTCCAATTAATTGGGGCGTTTGAGGTCTTTGAGATATCGAGAAAGCGATTTGTTAAAAAAAAAATGAAATATTGCATTGTTAGTAATTAAAAACAGACACATGCATAGTTTATTACTACTTTAAAACATTTTGCTGTCTTGGTTAAATTTCCTAAACTACACCTTTAACATGAAATTTCTTTAAGAAAAGATAAATTACAGCAAATTTTTTTTAAAAAAACCCTTGAATTTCCCTTTACAAAGCCAAACGCGTTGCGATAATCAAAAGCACACATTTCCCACTGAAAGTGAAGTGTACAGAGACTCAGTAAGTATTACAAAAGTGGAGATCAAAGTGCTGAATGCAAATCTAAAGATGATTTTCTCCGTCGTATGCGTCTTCCTTCGCACGTCACCAGTGCAAGTTTTTTCACAACCTGGATACAAAACCGAAGATTATGGCGCAACATAATGTAATTTATATCGAGGCGTGGTACGCACGTGATATTTCGCTGGGGTTGGCTTGTACCAGGCACGAATGTGATACTAGCATATACTAGTTTGGCCACTCAGGTTTAAGTAGGTCACATGCCTAGTATATGAAAGAGAGTTCCACCGCGATAATTTTCCTTCTTCCTCTCGCCATCAGATTGAACAGATCCCCAGAAAAACTTTTTCCCGCCTCCTCCCCTTTTCCCCACCTCAAAGCGATTTATCACGTTTATTCCATCTTGTCGCTACGATAGTATTACTTTTTTACTTTAGGCTGGCGGTATTTTGTCGCCCCATTTGTGAACAAGACATCATGTACGGAAATGTTTATTGCTGTGTTTGATTTTTGCTAATTGTTCGATTAAAACTAGCCACAATCGTCGCCAAATTTATTCCAACAAAGTTGTTTCTTATTGCTACTTCCGGGGAATTAGATCTTGAGTGGTTTCTCAACAAAGCTCGCCCCTCTTAAATGGGTCACTTTAGATCACATTTTACATGAAAAGACGGCTCGATATAAATTTATTGTTTTACACAGGTGAGAAGCAAACAAGGAAAACTGAACACTACCAATTCTCAGGATGAAATTTCCAACAATGGTGGCTCTTCTTGCACTATGTATTCTAGTAGTGTCCCATAGCGCCTTTGCTCAGTGGAGTTGTCCATTCGACGGCTATAATTGTGGAAAAAGGGAGGTTTGTTGAAGGAAGCATTTTGCTGTAACCAATTTATTTCACTTTTTTTCGCGAAATCATGCGTTCTTTGATAGAACATAGCGAGAATGCTCTAAGAAAAAAGACAGTTCAACATGGTGAGCATTTTAGTAATGACACGTGATCATGACTCAAAATACTTAACGCAACTAAATTATAAATATTCTGTCCTGAATCAAAAACAGATTCTCATTCCACTGGACAGGAAAAGTTAGTTTTCGTCAAGAGCCATTACGGCTCTTGTTTTCGTGAAAGAACATTCTTTAAAGAAAAAGTAACTGACGGGTGATATTAGGCAGAACTTGCTTAACTAATGGTGTTTGAAGTAAGAAAACCCTATCGGAATATTGAATTAAAGCTCTTGCACAATAGAGAGAAGAAGTGTGACGTCACGTTGCCATATTAGTAAAACAACAACTTTGCACGTGCATCACGCTTTTAAGTACATTTTTTAGCCATCGTTGCAACACTGCGACATGAAACTTCCTACATGTTTCACGCGCCTGCTTTATGGACAGTCGGTGAATTAACACAACACAAAAAGTTTCTCTTTCTTTTTCTAAACTCCCATACGGTGCTTTCGGATTCAATCCAGAACATTTCGCCAGCATTTGACAAATTAAATGAAATTGAATAAGATCGATGAAGTTTGAAACAGTACGAATTTACTTTTTAAGTGAATTTACGGTTTGTTGTCATGTTGCTAACATGGCAACGTGACGTAATGACCTCTCCTCTCTATAATACCTAGGATATTAATTTACACAGAAGAGCCAAGAGATACAAGAAATACTGAGGTTTCTGGTACTGTGGAAAGCAACCATAAACCTATGTTTTTTTTTCAGCTGCAGGACAATTTTGGAAGTGACGTTGCACCTCAAAGTAACCGACTTGCAGATCGTCTTCGCTTCCTGAGAAATGCTCGTACCAAACGCGCCGCGGACAGATTACCAGAGGAAGAACGAGAGACTGTGGCCGAGATTGAAGGATCATAAAGTTAAATTATCAATCTAAAACAAAAAATTAAGTTTGGTTTTCCCTTGTAATTTAAATGATAAGAGAATTTAATAAATTTGTCATATCTATACTGTAATATTTTACAGTTTTTGTTGTCATTACGCAGAGCGTTCTAGAAATATATTCAGAATTTCGTAGGAAGTTCTTGCTTTCTATGTCATCAGAAGAAAATGCCGGCAAGCAAAGCATTTTCACACTCCAATAAGCTGTACTTCATGTCGTAGATGTTCTAAGAATAAAGCGATCCAAAAATACTAGAATAAACACCGCTTACTTTAATAATAAAAAATAATCTGCTTAAGGAAGGAAAGAACCCTTTATCTCCGCTCAACTAAAGTGAAGATCAATAAAAACCAAAACAAAACAACTGCCATTAAGCAATACCTCATGTCCCGTACCAAAAGGAAAAATAGATTTAGCCAAGGCCAAAAGAGAAGCTCTCAAGGGATATTTTAAGAAATATTTTTCCCAAGTAATTCAACTTTCGCCGTAAGCAGAAAGCAAACAGAATTCCACCTTTAAAAATGGACCTGAGCCTGCGATCAATTGAAAACCAATAAAAACTTGTTCATCGGATAACTCTAAAACAATACGTTACGTTACCTTAGAGTGGTATACCTGAACCTGCGATTGTACAGGTTTTTGTCCAGCTTTCAATTAGCCATTTCATATATGTCCAATACCAAGTTAAACACAGACAGTACATGCCTTAGACTCCTAGCTAGTAAGTGTGCTTTTCCACTTTCGCTAACATAAAGGGGTGGACGTACGGACGATTTTGTCAGAACCAAAATTTCTTGGATGCATAGATAACCCATGGTATTCCGCTGCATCCACTTTATTCGCGCGCACGAGAGGTCCGCCAAAAATGGAGTTTAGAGTTTGATTATTAACGAGCAGGAACTGCTTTCATCAACTGTGAAACACAAGGCTCTTTACACTAGGCTATTAAGTAAGACTCAAGAGCTGCTAAGTTTTACTTAACCAAAAAATACGTGTGAAGGCCTAAGTAAAATCTCAAGTAACTTTACTTTGCACCTCCTTAAAGTCGGAGAGTTGAAACGATTCAAGAAAAGTTTCAAGTGACTTGAAAACCATCCTTAAAACCGACTTAGCGAACTTGCGGTTTCTAAGCTTTGAGAAAGGCGAATTGTTACAGAAAGGTGAAAGGACGAGGTTAATAAGAGGTATATATACTGAAGTGATTTACAGTGTTATCGCTGAGCCTTTTCTCCTAGAATAACTTTGACACCTAAGAATAAAATGTTGAAGCAGCAAAGCATAAAAACACTCCACACATGCTGTTTATTTATTAGCGACCAAGAAAATACTAAAATAAACAACTTTGACCTTAATCAAGGGGAAAAACCTCCTGTGAATTAATAATAAAAAACAATGATCTCTCAAAGAGATTCGATGATTGAGTTGGTTAATAAGTTTGTCAACAAGAACAAACAACAACCATCGTTAAAGACCTCCAAAGCAGATTACTCTACACCTTTTCACACTCACAATAGTAAACTATTATTTTCCGCTTTTCCGTTTTCAGGGAAAATTCACTGGTACTTAATTACAAAAACAAAATGTCTTTTTAAGTCATTTTATTCACCCGCCTTGCTTTATAGGCCACCACGAGTGAGTAAGGCAGGGCATATGATCTATCACGTCACAATTTAGAGACCAAGAAAGCCAAGTTGCCAGGCCTTGAACAGTGATCAGCTGCTTCAGAGTTTTTAGTTGCGTCTTTCCTCATGATACCAAATAACATCAGCAGTTTCTCAGTCTGCCATTAACTGGCATGTATGATGGGCCGCTTTTGCCTGTTCTTTGCAGAGGACAGACGTTTTGGTTGTTTATTTTTCTCCGTTGTATAATAACTGAAAACCTTTCTGACTTTCAAGTGGAAAGATTGGCCGCTTTCGCTTTGTCTTCTCTGAGATCTCGATCACAAGTTCTAGAAGGAAAAAAATTATAGTAACAGTTTGGCTTTTGTATTTCTTACAGTTACATAGTTTAACTAATTTCGAAGAAAAATTTTAAAAAATCACAGGAAAACTCACAATCAGCTAGCCCGTGTACAACCGCTCCCTCCCCCTGCGGGGGAGGTGAGGGGAGTGGCTGTCCAGCAATCGGCTTGTCACACAACCTATTTCCTCGAAATGAGAGAATCGAGTAATTATGGAAAACTACACTGGCTCAAAACTAACAAAGCCCTATTCCGTGTTGTGTTATTACCTTAATAGAACAGTGGCCTACGTTGCAGACGCAATCTAACGCCGGTTAGCAACCTATGCGAAGCAGCGTTGATATCCTTGCTCAGGGCCCACAACAGACCCAACGATCCTTTTGCGTTTCGCAGAAGGACTTAACCAGAAGTTTTGTTTCGTCTGCGGCTCAGGCTATAAAACAGCTGCTTGATATTTTTCGTACGACTAGAAGTACTGAAATGATTAAAATTTGCCTACCGAGAACTAACTCGAGAAATACCCGCGCTCAGAGGCATACTTACTTAGCGTCTCGTCGACTACCCCTGGTAAGAGATCCATGAGCACTTGGCAGTTTGTGTGAAGAGCAGGGTTGATATTCACCTCTAACAACCAAACCTAAGGAAAAAAAAACGCTACAGACTTACAACCTGACGTCTTGTGATCTACATCTTAATTCTCCCTGGTTGCTTGATCAAAGCAAAAGTTAATAGCCCAGAACAGGGTCCGGTTCCTGAAAGGCCGATTAGCGCGCGCTAACCCAGGATTAAAATTTTGTTCCACTTTATGTATTCACTTTCCTGTACATTTGCTTGGATTAGCGTTTTGTGTTGATATTACCGTAACCCGGGGTAAAGGCTCAACAGCATTGTTTAAGCTCTAGTTGCGTGTTCTTAGACAAGGAAACCTTGCTTAAAATTTGGCTTAAAACCATCGATTCCAAGCATGCAACAAAAATTTTGCGCGGGAAAAATGCAACTGAATATTAGCGCCGGAAACATGCAATGGAAAATTAGGCCCCGTCCACAGGTATCCGGATATTTTTGAATCCGCAACTGTTTCTTTCCGCATACGGCTTCCGTTTATCCGGTGAATCCGGCATACGAATCCGCAACTTTTTGAATCCGCTCTCCAGAGTGGAAATTTTTTAATACGTTATGAATCCGGAATCATGTTGACGCTAAATCTGGACATTTTTTTATCCGGTGACGTAACAAGATTGAGCCCAGTTCTTTACCTTAGTGCAGTATTATCGCTTCTCTGCTTAGCTTCTTGGAATTCAGTTTCAAGTCTTATAACGTGTGTGCAGTTAAACCTAGCTATGATGACTGTACAATGGCATTATGAGGTTTCTATCCATGTCGGACGGACAAATTGGACGCATTAAACAAGTTAAACCAGCGAAATAGTCCTCGGTGGGACAATTTTGTCAGTGAAAAAGTTATTGAAAAAGACTGGCGAAAAAGATATCGCATGAGCCGAAAATCGCTTTACAAATCAGCCGATGAACTGAGAGTGAATCCGTCTGAACGGGAAAATTCGAGTTGAAAACGGATACGTATGGACGTGGAAATTTTGAATCCGCAAAAAAACATTTGCGGATTCAAAAATATCCAGATACGTGTGGACATAACAAAGGGTGCGTTTCAATACTAAAATCCAAGATCAGACTAAAAATCCGGATCATTATATTACGATTTTTCGTTAAGAAAAGAAACAAGGTAACCAAAAATGGACTAATTTTTATTCATTTTCATAGAAACGACCAACAATGTCGACGGTATGAACCGTATCCCGAACAAAGAATAATAACACGGCTGCAGATAATGTTACATGTTTGGTGATCTGTTATTGTATTCTGGACGATAAGCTCAACGATACTGCTTTAGACGGGCTAAGTGAAGATGAGTCTTGAAAACTAAGATATGTACTGGAAAAATTAGGCTTATTTAGGAACAGAACGGGAACGTGATTTGACGACGGCAAAGCGCGCGAAAACGACTAAACTCTACTTCCAGTGCCCAATTTGTCGCTCTGCCATTGATCAAGCCAGTTGTTTGATTTGCGAGCGCCGTCGTCAACTACTGACATTCTGTTGCTAAATCAGCCTAATCAACAGGACGGGGACGTCAGTTGACGTTCTGCCATTGGTCAAGCCAGTTGTTTAATTTGAGCGCGCCGTCGTCAACTGACGTTCCCGTTCTGTTGCTAAATCAGCCTAATTAAGTCTTGCAAGACGCGCGGGCTAAGTTGTGTAGCAGTTTTGTCCTTGTCAACTGGAACAATGCAGGTCCTGTTTGCACTGCGATTTTACCACTCCGATAAAACGGATAAAATCCACCGTCATCTTGACTCCGGTTCAAAAAAATGGCCTTAAAGATGAGCAGTTTTGTCAAAAGTTAATGTATGTACTTAAATTGTTTCGAGTTACTGCTGGCAAAATTCACTCTTTTCGGGTCTGTAGTAAAGAAACGCTTCGGATCATGTATCCAAAGAATCCGTAGTAAAGAAACACTTTGGATCATGAATCAAAAGTATCCGTATTTGGATTTTAGTAAAGAAACGAATATCCGTTTTCGGATTAAAAATCCGGATTTGGATTTCAGTATAGAGTGTTTTCACATGACGTCACGGCGGCCATATTGGTGTCCCAAAACAATGAAACGGCAGCCATGTTGGTGTCCCACACCAGTCCTGTGGGAATTGAACTCTTTTCTTATGCAAACGCCTTCTTTTGTTCCAATAAATTTGCATAGATGCTGGCCACGTGAGTGAAAACACTCTATAGAAACGCACCCCAACTTTTTTGAGTAAGCGCTGGAAAACATGCAACATAAAAACAGGGCAGGTAACATGCAACATGTGCCACGCAAGGCCATGAGCAAAGAAGCTAAGCGCGAAAAAAATTATATGGGTGCATTAGGTAAAGTGACCTAAGGTGGGAATCATGCAACTCGTACCAAACACGGGAATCGTGCAAACGGAGAGCTATGCACGAAAAAATAAACATATGGAACTGCATCTAAGCGCACACAAAAAATGATTCCAAGCTCGAAAAAACGCCTGTACCGTTAAGTGACTTGGGTGACATTTTTTCAACTTTCTCAAAACTCAACAAGGATTATCTTACTAGCAAACCTTAAAATCTTCGTCGATAAGAAAGTCGAATCCTAGTAAGTCAAAAGTTCCTGATCTTCTATGCAGCTTTTGACGAACACTGTGGAAACATGCTGTCATTATCTGATGCATGCGTTTCTGGAATATAAGAGTAAAACTTGACACTCATGATAATACAAAGCCCATAATTATAAATCTTGATGGTTGTAAAAAGGAAAAGAAACGGCGCAGAATTTGACTTATTCACGAGGAAGTCAAATGCAAAAAGCAGGAGGCTTCGATGCGAGATTTCAAAGTACGGAAATCACAAATGGAAATCACCAATAGTGCGAACATTAACTAATTAATACTGTGGAAGTTCTCCAAACGGACGTTAGACTAGTAGGCGGGCGGCTCTACTTACGGCTGCCTTCACAAAACCCGGTTTTTTTCAACTGCCACACAAACTCTGTAGTTTTACATTTCCGTAAGCGGTCAGCTCTAGTAACGCCTAACGGACTCCTTTTTCGCGTTTGAGGGTGTCCGCTTACGGGAGCTTCCACTGTACTAACTCCGCATGAAACGTGACCGGGCGGTTTGAGCCCTGGACTTGCAAGTCGGAGGCCCCGAGTTCAAGTCCCGCCCTGACAGACCAATAGCTGGATTTGTTCTCGATAATCCTGACACGCCTGAAAATAGTCAGCTGGTTTGCATCCGGCCAGTTGGGGTTCTTAATCTTATTATGCTTAGTTTAATTATTTGTTTTAGGAATTTGCTCAGCCCCACTAGCATAAGTGCATAAACACTGCCGAGGGTTTTTTACTTACCGTGAATGCTGTGTAGACCCAGTTTTCAGAGAGTTCTTTTTCCTTGGCATATTTCTCGTCGATGTATGACTGCAGTCGATCAAAACTCCAGACAGTATCTTCCTTCATGGTGGAATACATGGGGTGCTTCTTCTGTACATACTGTGTCACAGAAACAGAGATTTCAGTACAGATAACATTTAGCTGTGACTTAGCTATAAAATTAAAAAATGCGTTTTCCAAACGTCGTGGCAAGCAACCGAGATTTTGTCAGAAACTTGGGTTTACTGATAAAAGTCAACAAAGCCTGGTTTCCAGGTTTAGGGATTTTATAAAAGAAATGAGAGCTTGCAACTACGTCTCTGGAATTTAAATTCCACCTCCAATTCCTCTGTGACTCGCCGTCGACTGAACTGTCAGATTTCCGCCAATCAGCGAGAAGCGGAAACGAGCGCGAATGTGAACAAACACTGAAAAGCACGTGCCAAGGGTACGTGATTACTCATATCATCTCCGCCAATCAGCATTTCGCATCGACTTTTTCGATGCAGATATTCAAATTCCCAATCCAGAGACGTAGTTGCCAGCTCTACTTCCTTTTCCCGACCCGACGCTAGAGGGCCCCGCAGAGCTTACTCGCGGGCTAATTGCTGACGACCCCACAAAGGCTCGATTTCTGCCAGTCTTCCGGCCCGGTCTGGTCTTTGATCTTTCCAGGGGAAGACTGCGGGCTCATTTTGCCGAACAGTGGTTGGTAATTTAGCCTACTGATCACAGTGTCCTGGTATTAAATGGTAAACAATCATAAGAGATTTACAACCACGTTAACGATAGACGTCAAATTGCATAACAAGCAAGTTTTCCTTTTACATGTCATCTACTGTTTACTATCTACTAAAAAAATAGTTTCATGTCAGGAATCCAACCTGGTTCCCAGGGTCCTCTCCTACTCGGCCCCCGTGGCGACCCTGGGAACCAGGTTGGTCAGGAATCATCCACCGGAAATTATTTTGGACAGTTTTTACCCGTTCATCCCCTAATTTGTGAAACTGTGAACTTAGAACTCGCGTTTGCGGCTTACCGTAAACGTGATTAGGGAACTTAAGCAAAGACGCTTCTGAGCAGGTCAACCGGAAGTGGACCTCTTCCATTCTTGGGTAGCCTGTGAATACGGCCCTTTCGAAACGTCCTTAGCAGCGAGGAACAAGGAAAAACGGCTGTATTCGCAGGCTAATTCTTGGGCAGTGGTTTTGCCCAAAATTTCGGGAAAATCGTTTCTATAAGAATAAAGACACTTACCAATACACATTTGGTAGCGTCAATTAAGGCATAATATAAGGGAAAGGGCCTCGCTTCCGGTTAGTGCGCGTCGCTCAAAAACGCCTTGTTGTGTTGTGGACCAGTTATGAGCAATAGAATAAGGTCAACTGCTAACGGCAAAACTAAGCAAACGGGTCAAACCTGATTGGTAAGATGAGCATGCAGTCCAGCGGCATCTTGAGTGTAGGGTGTATACGGGACACACGACAGCCGTACGTATCCCGGATGATAAAAGACAACATAAGGCGTGGTACTTGCGATTAACATGTACGTACGGACATCGAACTTGTAGCCATTCAACAGCAAGGGATTCAACACATATCTGCCAATGAAACGACAATGCATTGTTAGTTGATACATGGGATATACCAAAAAAAAAAGAAAAGCAGACACGAAAAAGTAGTCGCAAGTTGCTAACGAGAAGTCGCTTGCCAGAATTCTAATTATAGTGCTTTGACTGTAAGAATTTGGGTACCTAGGAGACATAAGGCAGATTAGGAGGGAGAACGCGACGATTGTGAGCTTAAGACGGCGCACGAAGACAAAAAACCGGCTTGACCAACAGCAAGGCGGCAAATTGATCACCGAACTGGCGTCCAGTCATTTCCGCGTGTTTTCGGGGTCTCTTTTGCTGCTGCTCTTACTTTGCCAAATCTGCCAATAACAAAAGGTGGCCCGACTGCAAGATATCTGGTCACCTCGCCACCAACGAAATCGCCACAAAGAATAGAACTTAGCTTAGCACTGTTTTGAACTTTCATGAACGGAAGTTTCTAAACCGTTACCTTACTTCCATATTTCAAAGAAATGACTAGTGGTTGTGGAAGGTTTTTGCCAGTTTTTTAATCACTCAAATGTCAAAGTTTACATTCACTGAACCTATACACGTATTATTAGTATTTGCACTACCAAGAACATATGTAAGACGTTCGACGCAAGGATAGTCAATTGGGATCGAAAGACTTGTATTTGGATCGACTTTAAATTCGAATAAGTTTGACGAAAAAGTAAAATTCTTTGATAAGTAACCCTAGGTATTTAACTGTGTCGAGTTAATAGTTGCTTCTTGGTGGCGATTCGTTGGTGGCGAGATGGTTTGCTGGAGAGATGACCATAAACCTTCTGCAACAAATTCTCTACAGAGACAACACGATGGCAATGACAAACTGCGGACGCAGAACTAGACCCCAATAATCTCCTACCCAAACGTTTTAGGATACTGCGACTAAACAATTTTTTCAGAGTGGACGAAGCCAAAGTAAGTTCAAGGGATTATTTGTACCTCTGTATGACGCGTCCCTGAGGTGGTCGCACTACGCTACGTCTGGCACTGGATTCGCTCCCTCCATTTATGTTTAGCTTCTCTTTGAGTTGTTCTTTGCTGCTAACAAGATAGATGCCTTTCCCCTGATTCAAGCCTGTTGGTTTACAGATCCAAGTTTCACCGTCTGAGAAAAAAAAGCCCGCAGTTGTGAGAAGTGACTGCTTAATGAATAGGCCATTTCCGAGTTCCAAAAATCTCACTTTCAAAACGAGGCTAAGTGCGAAACCTTTGTTGTGAAAATGAATTTTATTTGCATAATAATTGAAAATCATTTTCATATCAATGGCTTCGCACTTAGCCTCGTTTTGAAAGTGAGATTTTTTGGAACTCGGAAATGGCCTATTTAGCATCCCATTGTAAGACAAGTCACTGTTAGCTCGGAAATACCCTTTCGTCTGGCAAGTAGCACAGTTTTGACATACATGAAGAGCCCCAAGAACAGGAAACAGGAGAATCAACTGAGAACATCTCGACTGATCAACACTGGAAAACTGACTGAGACTGAGAACTCCGAGTAAGTTTAATAATATCGCAGAAAAAGGAAAAAATACCACCACCAACAACAACAACAACAATCAAAGGCGTGAAACAAATTTAAAGAACGAGATATATCACATATTTATCGCTTGGTTCGTCCCATTATCAATTAACTCAGCATTTCCCGCGACTTAACTAAAATATAGGGCGACATGACTCTTCAAACGAGTGAAACTTACCTTTATAGACTTCATTCACAAACTTGAGTTTTTCTGTTTCACACATCAGTTTGTGAGTTTCAGGTACAAATTCGTTCATTGAAATTTGGAGCCTAAAAAATGAAACCAAAACAAAGGAAAAGACGTAGGTAAAAATATCAGGTTTTTGTATATCACAGACCAACACAAGACACACCATATCCAGAGCAAACTACAAACATCTACGTAATAAAAAGCTTTTATATGAGGGCTCACAGTTCACAACTTCAGATCGAAATACTGAGTAGCTTTTATTTAACTTGGGATTCCACCAACAAGAGATGAGATGTGGGCTGTTTCACTTACTTAGATGGTGTCTTAGCCATTTTTTCTTGCACCCTTTGGTATTCCTGTAAGCTGCACAGAAGACCAAGCTTTGTTGTGAGCAGATTGATGTTAGAAATGTGATTTACAAGTTGCTCTCCTGTTAAAAAAGAAATACATAGATGGTGATATTTCTCGCTTAACTTCAGGCGGGTTTTATTACCGATTCAAAGTCACAAAGTAACAGGAAATTCTTCAATCTTTAGGTCGCTTCATCGATTTTGGCATACTACAGAATGCGCTCTGCTGAAAATTTTACGTCTTCCAGGATTTTCATGTGTCAGGGACAAAAGAAACAAGGCTACCAAAATCACTGCTTCACTGACGATATAGTAGTTACTCAGTGATCCTGTACTTACCTTCCCTGAAACTGTCATAGTTTATCTGACTCTTGCATTCCACCCACTTTAGTTTAAATGAATCATCCATCTTGTCTTCAATCTTACTCCAGCCCAGTGAAACTAATGTAGATTCAATCCTTTAATTCAAACAGAAACAGGTTGTGACTAATTTCAATATCATTCCTGAAGTACACTCATTTTTTAACCAGCCACTAATTATTAATTGTCACTGGAAAATTATCGAAAAAAATTCATTTGTTTATCCTATAATTAAAGTGTCCTGGAGACTTGTCTCAACTTCTTGTTTACAAACTATAATCACATTGTCATCGCCACTTAACGAAGTTTTTGACATCTTCTTGACGCAGAAGCTCAAAGCTTATTTAAATTCAAGATGTTCTAGTTCAGTCATTTGAAAGGAGTACACATGAAACCTTTCCAACTGCACGATCCTGTCTTCAAAACCTCTTGGATTTTGACACCGTATCTAGCCTGTTTAGAAGGGGCTTGGAAGAAAGAATCGGGTGTGCAATGGAGACACACAAAGGGCTGCTGCGCACTCCGTTCTTTCTTGCACCCATTTCTTCCAAGTGCCTGCTATGCAGGCTATACTGTATGAAACATAATGCACCAAAGTTAATCAAAAATGAAGAAAACATGTCAAAAACATGGCAATCAACAGTGATAGCATGATCCCAATGAGTGTTGTAAAAATAATAAATTGGCTTTCCGATTTATTTTCCTTAGTTTAGGGTATTTGATCCAAACTTTATTCTTACATCCAGTTTCCGTTTCCTCCTCCAATAAAAAATTTTGGCTGTTTGCCATTCTGATGACTGACGGATCTTGCACCACCTCGCGAGTTCTTGGATGGGGTATCCTTGTTGTTGTCATTCTTTCCATTGTCATTTCCTCTTCCATTTCCTGGTGACGAATCATTTCCAGAACCTATTTATGGTGAATAAAAAGTAAGTTTACTTTTACACAAACTATAACCAACTAATTCAGTCTGATAATGCTCTGATTAGCCAAAAATCAGGATCCAAATTCTATTGAAGCAAACTTACTGGTAATAAAAAACAAATACGAATTTAAGCTGCTGATTGCTGGTACAAAACTACATGTGCTTTCATGGATAAAGGTCACTTTTAATGCAAATTCCATTGACTAAAAATTTCAGCTTATGAGAAATTCAACAGTTAATAAAAGAGGTTGATTTTCGAGACATTTCCAACAATTTTATAATGTGGGCATATCAGGCCAATTCAAATTATAAACAACTAGCAGTTTTACTGCCTGCATTCAACGATCTGTCCCCCGTTAGTTTAGCAGGCATAAAAATGAAACGGTAACATTTCTGGCCACCTGCCAACTAAATTGCATAAACTTTTCAAAGTAACTTGTCAGCACGGTCACTAAGATTTCAAGTTGATGTATATGTGCAATAGCTGGTCGGGTGCAGGAATTGAATGATTAGGTAGTTCTTTTGCTTCTATTTTTCTTTTGCTAGTGAGAGCCCTGGTAATCTGTACAAAATGCTACTAACAGCATCAAAATTCTTTAACGCACCTTTCCCCTTTCTTACTGCTTTTGAAGGAGAGACAGAACGCCGAGCATTACTGCTACCACTGGTGGAGTTGTTTGGACACTGGATTATTGAAACAGCTTGACTGTCACTAGCATTATTGTACACAAAATCAAAACATTCCAGTGAAGATGAAATGTATTTACTATCTTCAAGTCTCTCAAATTGCTCTTCATCCTTGAACTGACTATAATAATGACCATCAGTTTCGTCTTGATGTATGCAGTTTATCGTTATATGGCAACATTGAGAACATCGACAGCTATTTCTCACAGGTTCCTGCTTGAAATCTTTGTCTATGACATGGGAAGAACCTGTCAGCTTTAAGCCACTAGTATTGCCTTCATCACTGACTTCCTTCTCAAGTTCAATTGTTATCTTTGATATTAACCAGGTAACACATTCATCCAAATTGTGAAATGTTTTTTGTCTATATTGAGAGGTTGCCGATAAAGATGAAACATCAGTACTTGGATGACCATTACTGCAAGAAAATTCTTCCACAGAAGTGGAACAATCCTGCGACAGATTTCTGATGATATTTTGCTTTTCACCACCGAAAGGTTGACCAACTCTTTCTAAACCTTTGTCACTTGATACATCGCACTGGAAGCTATTTCCATCACCACAAACATTAACCTGTTCATCAATTTCCTGATCTTCCTCCGCATCTTGATCTGGGGTTTCATTAGCTTGATCCTCAGCAAAGATTGACTTTTTTCCTGGCTGATACTTTGACCTTGTCCAGGAATGTTCTGGACAATGGCTTCTGCAGATACCTTTAAGCCATGTGTCAATCGATTTAAAATGATACTGCATGCTGTGGTAACTCTTGGCACTGAACTTGTAAGAATCATGGTACTGTATCCTAGATGTGATCATCAATATATTGAAAGCTAAATTTATTTGGAAAAATAAATATCAAATAATCTGATACCAATAATAGTACAAAAATTACAGTTGAACCTCTCCACAACAGCCAGAAGGAGGTGGCCATTGTAGAGAGGTTTAAACAAGACTGTCCACCAAAAAAAGTGGCTGTTGTTGAGAGGTGGCCATTAGAGGAGGTTTGACTGTATAATAAAATTAATAAAAATAAATAAAAATATAAAAAACTAAAATTAATAAACTAATTTGTCTATTTATATTCATATGAAGCCCCAATAATTTTCAAGCAGACGGATTTGAGACAAATTGTTTGGGAATTATTACCAAATCACATAGTTACAAAAAAATGACTCATTCTTTTCCACACACACACACACACACACCAAACAAATAAAACAAAACCTTACTTTCCACGTTGCCATCTTGCACCAATTGTTTTTTCTCCATCGCCTGCCCAAACCTCAACATGGACCATGTTGTGACGCTGTTTCTTTGCTGAAAATTAAAAATAAAACAGCATTACATTTTTCCAAGGGAATCACTTACATGTACCTACTATAAATTAACGATAGAAGCATTTTAACTAACAGAAATACAGGAACATACAAGTAGAAATAAATACATAAGAATGATGGACATTTAATAATTTAATTTTTTTTACTGTTAATTGAAATCAAACCCTTCCTTGCAGACACAGCCTAAACATGGACACTTCTTTTGCTCTCAAAGATGACAAACTTCATACATTCGCTACCTCCTCTTAACCCTTTAAGCCCCTCTTAACCCTTTAAGCCCCAGTATCCACATACAAATTCTCCAAGCTGATCTCCATACATTTCCTTAAAGAATTAGTTGAGAGAATTCATTCAAAGATCAAAGTATTTTCTCTTGGGTGATCATTTTATTGATTCTTATAAGTTATCTCTTTACAGTGTATGGATAATTGTAAGGAGAAAATTGATCTTGGACACTATTGGGACTTAAAGGGTTAACTTAGACAACTCTATAACCTGCACACCCTTCCTTTTGTGACCATAATTTTTTTGTGAGGGGTTTGAGTGTAATTTAAACTTACATTTAGGATTATGATACATTCCAGACACAAACACCAGATCACCAGGTTTCATGTCCTCTGGCTTCTCAATATCCACTGGAAGTGTGTCATACTGAAAAAAAAAGCTCATTAGATGAGAATCTAATCTTCTTTACCTTTCAATAATTATCTCAAACATAATAAGTCAAATATTACACACATAAATTATAATAATTTGTGGGATCAATGACCACATTACTTTTCCTAAGAGACTAGCAAAAAAAAACCTTAATGACACTTACCCAAGAAAGTACTGCTCAAGAGGTCTTAAATGAATTGACACAAGAATAAAAACTTCATTACACATTTTTAATAAAATAATATTATTGATACCATGTAGGCTTGATTCCAGGGACCAACTTCAAAACCGAAGTCCTCCTTGAGATCCCGAAGAACTTTTCTTACCAAGCCACAACAATCAAGAAACAAAGGGGAGTTGTATTCATTGGCTGTTTAAGAAAAACCATTCATTGCTTAATTAACAAATCATTTTGATACAATAATAGAACAACTTGCAAAAGGACCTGGGCTTTGTTAACTAAACGCAGCATGCACTAAAATTACCCTGCAAGCTGAGGATTCTTTCTGACATGGCTTTTAGCGATTACAAAGTTATTTACTTCGCTTTTCAGTCACATATATGTAATTGGTTTGCTTATTGGGGCATAAACAAACCAACTACGCGACTGACAAGCAACACAAATGACTTCATAAATGCTAAAAGCCATGATGAAAAGGAACCTCTGCACACAGGGTTAACTACAAGCTATGATGAGAATTTTTTTATATACCACAAACACTCTATTAAGCCCCTCCAGGGAGGGCTTATTCATTTCAAGCCCATTTGAGGTGGGGGGGGGGGGGGGGCTCGTTTGAGAGGCGAAGCTTATTTCATTTAGAAAAGACGATGGTATCAGTTCTCCATAAAGAACTAGAATACAAAGTGGAGAAGTTCAACAACAAGAACGTTGGAGGTCATGCAGCTAAGGATCAGAATCAAATCCGAACTTCCAGGTGGTAAATAAACCATCATGGATCAGTCCACACAAAGTTTTACAGTCATGATTGATTAATACAGTCTCTCATTTATTAGTGAAGAATAATTAGGGGAGGGGAGGGGGGGGCTTAAAAGAGGATTTACGGTATTATACACTCTACTCTATTTTAGAAGGTAGAAATGACAGAAAAAAAAATTTAACAAGTTGTCAAAGTCTTACTTCCTGGTTCCTGGTATTTCTTTGCATAGGGAACTCCAAAGTACTGCTTGCACTGTTCGACAAATCTCATTCTTAGATTGTGCATTCTTTTAGGATCGGCTCTCCACTTTATTGCTTCCTCATTCACTTGCTTAGACAAACGTATTGCCTTCTAACAATACAAACATATAGATTAGATTAGCAAATGTCTGCAACTGATAACCAGTAGTAAACTTGCCTGAAAGCCAACTCCCCCAAACTTGTGTTACCCAAATCCAAGAGTTCTGAAAAACAAACTTTAAAGGCTAGAAAGCATACTCCATCTCCACACTGATTAACAGTCATTTTGCCAATGTCCTGTTCGCTAGCATTTTAAGTCATTTCACTATAATTACATGTAAATTAAAGTAAGTCCCCAATTTACTTAGTCTCCCTCGCAGCCGTTTTTTGGATGTCACACAACGCTTCCCCAAAAGGAGGGGAGCGTTGTGTGACATCCACAAACGGCTGCGAGGGAGACTACAATTTACTTTGCCTGATCAGAAGAAAAAGACAAGGTATGGACATGTGCATCAGACTTTTCCGTTTCACAACTGAAAGAACAAGACACATACATGTGTACAACTAGTCTTATTTTGTAAGCAAAATTACTTAAGATGTTAGCCAATGGGGCATAAGTGAAAGAATTTATATACGAAATGACCCGCCTTCCCCTCTTCAACAAACTTTCATTCAAAATGCACAGCTTTAACCTATTCCTTATATAAAATTACTCCAAGCAAGCTCTGAAGCAAGATATAATATCTTGTCTTAAGAAAAACCCTGAGATAACTGAGGCAGTAACATAGAATTACAAAAGTAGGTTGAGTTTGATCGTCCGGGTGAACGTAGTCCTAAATAGGTAGGACTGTTGTTGTTGACAGTGACTGACGTTTCGACAACCTGTGCGGTAGTCATCTTCAGAGACAAAGTGAGTTGTATCATGTCAGTTGATGGCATTATACTCTGGTTATTGATCTGATTGGTCAATTACATCATGATGTTATTGGTTGTCTGTCAGTTAAGCCGTGATGTTATTGGCTATGAAGACTCGTAATCAGTAATTGGTGCATTTCGATCCGTCTATTGTTAGTCAAATTGTCAGTTCTCCAGTCGTTCTCTCGTAGTTAGTTTTGCTTGATCTCGTCAGTAAGTCGTTTATATGGTGCTGGTAACTGTTGGCTACGATTCAGTGGTGTTTGTTCTAAGTTAGTAAACCAGCTTTCTAAAGTAAGATGTTGATAGTAGTCTGTAGAATACGTTATACATGTCGCAGAGTCCCAGTCAATTTGATGTTTCGTCTGTAACTGATGCTCAGCAATGTGATTGTTGACGTCACCATTCCTTGTCGCTCGTTTGTGTTCGGTCAGTCACGTGCTAAGGTTTCTGCCAGTTTCACCAATGTAAGAAGCCTGGCAGTTGCAGCATTTGATCTTGTATACTGCTCCCTGTCTGTCCTCCGGTTTGTCTTTGTCCTTGACATTAGTAAGCAGACGTTGTAAAGTGGTTAATATGGGTTTGTGTGCAACACGTATATTACAACCTTAAAAACCTTTTTTGACTTTGCAATCTGATGACGTCACTGTGAAAACCATCAATAACATCACGGCTTAACTGACAGACGACCAATAACACAACAGTCCTATTCAGGACTACGTTCACCCGGACGATCAAACTCAACCTACTTTTGAAATGACTACTGGGTTCAAACCTTTCACAATATAGAATTACGACAAAGACGTCTCCCAGCCATAGATCGATCTGAGTAAATTCCTAAATATTTGTGCATCAAGTAATTCATGTCGGTTTGTTTTATGAATACCTGTCTATCCTTGCGGAATTTCTTGAAAGCCTCTTGTAAACTCTCGCCTCTGTTCGCCTTCTTTCCATCTCCACACGAAATTTCGATCGCCTCGCTTCGTTTCACGTGCCTTTCCTTGCCGTCTTCCATTTTAAATTTATTAACCCGTAATTCACTGAAAGGGTATCGTGTCATGGTAAACACAGTCGTTAAACAGGTAGAAGATTTTTCAAACAAATCATTCAATTCAAAATGTTATGACAAAGTAACAGCTAGTTTGGCTGGATCGTACAATAGACGGTTTGTTTTCACCGCGTCTGGTTACCAAGGAGCTAAACGTGCGAAGGGTGCCTTTCCCTACCGTGCTAAGTACATGAGGGAAGCTGTCAACAGTATAATTTGATCTTTGCCTTGTGCTCGTTATGATCGAATAAAAGTTTCTGTAAAAACATCACAGGTAAAAATGATTGACATTTTGTTAGGTACGATTATTTTAACCTTAAAAAAGCTTTAAGGCGTTTCAAGGAAAAACATACAATTTTTAACCGTCCGGTGCATTTTCAATAATTGTATTTATAATAATTTATTAATATATTCATATGCTCCACCAAAAGTTAAAACAAAGGAAACAAAGACCTAGTCAAAATCGTCATGTCATGAATACTTGCCTTCAAAGAAAGCTTTTTATGATCACTTGATCACCTGTGTGTCCGCATGGACGCCTATCGAGACGGAAACGACTGTATCGAGCCGGGTTTTTCATCTCTTCCCCAAAAGAGCAATGAATACCACCACAAAACGAAACGTGAAACATTCTCCTGATAAACGCTAACGAAATCATCAAAAGAAGCTCGGGTTTATCAGGGTAATATCGAGTTTGGAAAGGAGGTACTATACACCGCAGCCCGCCATTTTCGTACCTTTGAATCCGCGATTCATGATGGTCTGCGTGATTTATGAACAAATCACTCTGATTGGTCACCAACCACGCAGAACCGGGGCATTTAAAATTTCGAATCTTTGATCGTTGGTTCAAAACCACGCGACGTTTGCTCGAATAAGTTGCCATCAGCGTTCTGTTTTTGTTTATAGCAGACATGGGTGCACAAGAAAGCAAGCGATGGTCAGAACTGGTTCCAGAAACACCTCAAGCTGAAGATAAACGCCTTACAAGATTTCAAATTCCCGATCCTCGGTCGCCATTTTCTGAAATACAGCGAACTCCAATTCAATTGGAATGCTACGAAGAATCACCCCAGAATCGAGAACTGAACGTTGTGGATCCAAGATCGCCGAGTTTTCTGATAGATCGCACTCCTATTACTGTTGCCGTTGAACAGGAAGTAGCACAATCGAAAGAAAAATTGGAGGTCGCTGTAAAGGAGGAAGTGGGAAAATCGACCGATCATGACGAGGTCACAGAAAGCCAGAACGAAGAACACAGCGATGAGGCCGTTTTCGAAGAGCCGCCCTCGCCAGACATCCAACACATTAACAGACTCCTCAGCGAGATCTCTGTTTCTCCTGTTTCACCAGGAGCTTCACTCTCTAAGAAAGATAAAGCGCGCTTGCTAAAGAAAACCACAAGCCCGAGCGACTTTAAGAGAAGGCGAAGGCTCTCAGAACGTCGTCCTTCCGTCCCTCAAAAGCTGTTCTCAGACAAGGTTACTCCCGCCCCACGATCTCCTCTTGCTCAGAGAAATTCAGTTATTTTGACTGAAGCAGTAAAGAAAGGAAATAGGGTTTCGTTCCGCGCACAGAAATCCAAGAGACTGAGCTTACAAGATGGACTTTATTCTGGAAAAGAAAATTCTACAGCACCACTTATGAATTTGTAGACTTCAATAATTTATTTGATTTCCTCCTGAGAAAAGACAACCAACAGATAAAGCAGCTACAGAGTGGTACCTATACTCTGTGATTTGTACAGTGTTTCTGAGCTGTAAATTTTATGTTGATGCTGAGGTTATTATCTGCCAGATTATCGTTTGGCTATTTAAAAAAAGATTCTAGAGGAGTACTCAATAAACCGTAATCTCAGTATGAATCACTAAAATTGATTGTAGAAATGATACATTAGCCCTGTAAGACTGACTGACAATGCAATATTCCAATTTTTTAGCATATTCCATTCTTTTTCTATGATAAGTTATTATAGTATGTTGTCAAGCCAAATGAATAAAGCAGAGTAAGCCTCAACTTTAATAGTCTTGCAAGCTCTTCTAGCAGTAGAAACTTTTAAACGACTTAAGCTCATTTCCAATGTTTGATAAAGAGAAAAAGTACAAAAATGTGTCAGCTGCAAGGTTATGACAAGTATTGTACTATTACAATTGCCACAACAATGTTAGAAATTTCTTGTTGACATTATATTTTTTTACAGTCACCTCAAATGCCTACATTGAAAATAAGCTGCTCAATGCTTATATGAAGGCAAATATAACAATAGTCTTTTAATTTGTAAAAAAAACTTAACAAATAAAAATTTTACTCGTCCAAGACAAAGTTTTGATGTATATCATTAATTGAATAAAGAGTTAAATTTAAAAAGAATGTCTGTGTTGCTACAATAATTTACTTCGCTTTTCAAAAATACGTGAACTCTGAAGTTCAAAAGCTACCTTCACAATTTCGTTTTTTGCTGCTGTCAATCATAATTACTATCACAAGCAACGATCCTTGTAACACAGAAACACACAAAACAGATCAAAATCCACCAATCACAAACCATCACCTTTTGAACCCATTGATGTAAATTTCCGTTTCCTAAGAAGTCTGCTAAGATGATTGACGGTAGCAAAAAGCGCAAACGTCAGTTGGCTTTTGAACTTCAGAATTCGCTAGTTTATGAAAAGCATAGTAACAAGTGCACACAACTTAAGCCTTCTCATAGAGTAGCCTGAAGTTCAACTTTGCCTGCGAGCAGACTTACTTGTCTGGGGCACCAAGCAACTATCTTGGCAGCAGAGCTGTCAGAGCAAGCTTGCAAGGTCAGCAAGAAGAATGGCGACCCACTGGCTTACTCACTTGGTGATGAGCTGTTTCTTGTTTAGAATACTCCTGCAGTCTGCTAAAGCCATGAACAACAGTAATATTTCCCTGGTTGACTTGATGGCATAACCAAGCCCCAATTTTGCCCTGATTTTAGAGATATAAGACATGACTTTCATCATGATAACCTTTTTTCATCCTCATCAACAAGAATATTCTGCACTTGCAGCAAAATTAAACTTAAAACTATTATTTGACTTTTGAAATTTCCAGTGCTCATTCAATGCATCATTTTCTGTGTCTGGAGCTTCCTGCAAAAGAGGAGCCTATTTTCAGTGTACAGTAGAACCTCAATAACTCGAATTCCCCGCTAACTTGAACTAGATTTCCTTTCCCTAGATCAAAATTTCACTGAAATTTACCCTGATAACTCAAATTCCCTGCTAACTCGAAGAGTTCAAGATACTGGGGTTCTACTGTATGTCATAATAGTTTTGACATAACAGTGCTATAATCTCTGGGGATAAAGGGGCAAATCCCTAGAAAGGCTGCCATTTTGTAGAAAATATAGTGAAGAAAAAGTACATATGTCCATTTTTGGTACATAAATGGTCAGACTATTCTGGAAGCTAGCTCCCTTCTTCCAAAGTGATGACAACTTGTGGACAGGAAACTGCTCTAGATCAGTCTCTAGAATTCACAATCTAGAACACACAAAATGGCATTACCTACGGTGGCCCAAAAGTATCACGGCAATTTCAATTTGCTCACGGCAATTTCAACTTGTTCACGGCAATTTCAATTTGCTCACGGCAATTTCAATTTTCCCACGCAATTTCAAGTTTTTCACGGCAACGCTCACGGCATTTTTCGCTTCCCTCACCACCAGTCAACTTCGGCGTCCAACAGTGGCCACCAAAAGTGAAAACGCAAAATCGAAAGTCGATATTTATAGTCGATCTTCAAAGTGAAAAGTGAAAATCCAAAACTGAAAGTCCATTCACGAACACTTATGCCAAGTAGACAGTGAGGAGACAACCGAGGAGTTTACTGGTCCCAGAAAATTATAAGCTTTATCTTGCCTAGTTCCTGTACGGCGTTTTCCCAGTCCCTCTCGGTCAATTCATTTCGGTGACGTATCCGAGGCGAACGATCGGACCACGTGACCCAAAACGCTTTGGCCGCGCGGAATAATGAGGCCTAGGGACTAGGCAAAGCTTTATCTAAGACTCATCTGGTGGCCTATAAATATTTACTGCACAGCATCTCAAAATGGTTCAATCCCTCACATCAATCCAAGCATTGAAGCTACTTCTAAGTCTTGTTTACTGATGTTATTGGTAGCAGCGTTCCTATTTTTGCTACGAAAAAGCAAAAATGGTGGAGCCATACGAAGGAACATGCTATTTATGGACCCGGTCTGAGATTCGTATTTTGTTTTATACGAGAACGGTACGGTATGGTACGGTCTCAGACCAGCACGAAAGTAACTCGTGTCCAGTCAGCGACCGAGATGAAGTCAGACCAGTCTGGGTTCATTTTTAGGTCGGTCCCATGTAAACGCATGAAAAGAAAAGTATGGAGACCGATACGAACTCATGCCAGTCTGAGTTCATCCCAGTCTCATGTAAATACCCCCTAGTTCAGGCCAGTTCGTAAATCGACTTTTGATTTGTGATTTTCACTTTTCTCTTTGAAGATCGACTTGAAATATCAACTTTTGATTTTGCGTTTTGACTTTTGGTGCAAGGCCACTGTCGGCGGCTGTAGCTGACAGGTGGTGACCGAAGCAAAAAATGTTGTGAGCGTTGCCGCGAAAAAATTGAAAGTGCCTTGAGTAAAATTGTGCAATTGCCGTGAGTATAGCCATAAGTAAAATTGAAATTGTCGTGGATAAATTGAAATTGCCGTGAGCAAATTGAAATTGCCGTGAGCAAATTGAAATTGCCGTGAACAAATTGAAATTGCCGTGAGCAAACTGAAATTGCCGTGAACAAATTGAAATTGCCGTGAGCAAACTGAAATTACCGTGACACTTTTGGGCCACCGTAATTACCAACCTGTCTTCCAGAATCCGTAGATTTCATTTGGGAAACTTTGACAAATATGCTCTTCTGGTCTTCTTGCTTCACAGAGGATAGCTTTGGACTAACAACTGC
This sequence comes from Porites divaricata, assembly GCA_038088405.1. NCBI lineage: Eukaryota > Metazoa > Cnidaria > Anthozoa > Scleractinia > Poritidae > Porites > Porites divaricata. The sequence goes on from JBBMOI010000008.1 coordinate 1,327,645, forward strand.
AGCTGACTCTAGATGTGTAATCAGGAGAAACCGATATCAATAAACAGTAGTACAGTGAAACCTCTATTAAGCGGACAACCAATTAAGCAGACACCCTCTATTAATTAGCCGGGTCCATAAATTGATGTCCTATATTTCCCTTTATAAAAAAACCCTATTCAGCGGACACCTCTATTAAGTGGATGTGGACACTAAAATAAATTGTATTTGGGTAATTTTTATTGTTAATAACCTCTATTAAGCAGACAGCAGACTGAATTGACAATAGTAGTTTTGGATTACTTCCTTGAAATACATACTGTAGTAGATTAATAAAGATAAATCAATACATTTAGCCAACCCTCGAAGCTGCGACCATTTTAGGCGCCATGGCGACTAAAATTTTGGTATTGGCGACTTGATTCGGAAAATAGTCGCCAAGTTAGTGACCAGAGAAAAACTGAAGAAATGAAAAAGATGATCAATTGTCTGAATTGTACTGAAATGATTAAGGTCCTCTGCTGATATCCCGGAGGGGGAAGATTAGAAGATCTCGTCGATATTCATTCAAACGAACGCTTACTTCGCTAAGATTTCTACTATAATATTGTTCTGCTCCACTGAGCACAGGTCCGTTGCCTAGCACGTGACAAATTTTTAACCTTGTAACGCGTGACAAGCAGCACGCAATCGATTTGTTTTTCATAATTTTCTCTCGGAAACTGCGTGTGCGGCTAGACTGAGAAGACTGCAACCCAAATAAATATATATTTGGGGGGGGGGTTAAAATAAATGGAAAAGCAGAAAGTTTAAGTCGGCATGGAACATTTTAAGATAAATTTGAGTAACATGAAATGTTGAATGGTTTCTTATATATAAAATAAAAAGCGACCATTTGCAGACCAACCCAACATCATCATCAGACGCACCTAAACTTCACGAAAAACAATTGTCTTAAACGTCTTAACAAAAAGTAAAGCAAAAGCGGTATTTTTGTTTGGATTTTTTGGCTGATAGAAAACTATAGGGCTGATTTATAGATCACGCCGTCTTTTCCGGCTGCGTCCTTGAGGCAATTTTTGTTTCATAGGACAGATGTAAATAAATTCTCATTAGGGCCATTTATATGAGAAAAAATAAGACGCGCCTTAAATAAGACGCGAACTGGACCATTTATACGAGCATGTCTCATTCAAGACGAAAACAGCTCGTATAAATGGTTCGCATCTTATTTCTGTTCTTGACTCGTTTTCATGTGAATGTTGCCCGTAGCAACGGCAATCCAAAGCGCATGCGTAATATGCGTTAGCATCTTTTGTAAGACGCGAAGGTCATTTACACGAAGTTTTTCTCGTCTTAGCTAAGACGCGTCTTATCTAAGAACAGGTGTTAAGGGCTGTTCTAAAATAAGACGTACGTCCTGGTACTTTTTGCCAGTGTTAAAAAGAATGTTTACGGGAAAATATGAGACACCAAAGAAAAAAAGGCTATTTTGAACACGCGCGGGGGAGTCGTGTAGGCCTGTCAACCCCATTTTACACTGCCAGTGAAAACGATTTGGAAGTTTTAATAGAAGAATAAGTTTCGTTTTTTTCTGAGATTAGATTTCTTTTACACGGTCATTTGACGTGGTAAATATTGTTGAAAATCCGTTGTCATTTTCGATACATTAGATGCAGTTCACTAATTGTAGGACAATTTTTATGCTGCAATTTTGTTCATGGCCTCCGTGAACTCGGTCGCAAAGGCAGTATTTTGCAAGATATCTTCTCTGTTTAATAGAAGCAAACAAAAGCAGTGTTACTCGACATGGCTTATAAGTTACCCTATACACTTGTGAATACGGTAAATGCCGTTTAGCAACATTGTCTTGGCTGAACAATACCATTTTTAAGCCCAAATTAATTACTAACCAATTATTAAAACTTTATTGTTAACATATATTTTGGCGCCTAAAAAAATCCTTTGGCGACTAAACCTAAAGAGTTGGTCGCCAAATGGCCACCAAAAGAAAAATTTAACTTCGAGGGTTGTTAGCTGTCAATAAACTGTAGATTAGACTGAAAGTCTTGCACAAAGTACATCACAGCTTCCTTAGCTTCCTTAACAACATGGAACTTTATCAAGTTAATCGTTAACAAACACTGTGCAATTTTTACAAACCACCCTTAGGGGGTGTTTACATGACACCAGGGCGACTTTTGCGCCGCGGTGAGTTCACTCTGGTTCCCTCTCATGGCTCTACATTTGTTTACATGATACCACCACAAAATGTCACGCCGGCGCGAGTCGCCCCGGCGTGAATTCACTCCGGTTATCGCACTGGGGCGAGATTTCACTCCGGTGCGAGATTTCACAACGGTATCATGTAAACACGAAACGACCACCTGTTTCGGTGTGAAATCGGTCCGCCGGTAGACTGGAACGGGTAGCGCATGCGTAATGTTCGCAATTTTGAATCACACATTTATTTTATCAACACGAAGTGTACCTTCAAATAACGAGATGTGAAATGACCCAGTCATCATGTAAACGCGATACGAAATCAAAAAGTCATGTCGGTATGAAACTCACGCCGGTGCGAGTTTTCTCATGTAAACACCCCCTTAAGTGGACACCTCTATTAAGCAGACACTTGGAAAGGTCACGAAGGTCAATTACAAATTATTAGAGGTTTCACTGTATTACAATAAAGCCGGGAAAACCATGAACACCAGATAATAATGTTTAATATATTTTCTGGAATGTTATTGTGTCGCAAGAAAAAAGACAATCGGGTTAGAGAAACTAAACCACAAGCAAGAACTTAATAAAAACACCAAGACATACCGGTAATTACTAATTTGTGGTTTTGTACATGGGTAGTTTGCATGTCCTGATCTTAGTTCTGATTGGTTGTAATTAACACAATAAACATATTTCCTGAAATATCTCAAGTGTTCACAGTTTTGCTGGTTTGTCTGTGACTTGAAACAATTTTTAGCTATAATAGTCAGTCACTACAGACTTTTACCTTGGAATAATGATGTATCATTATTACCTAACTATAATTAGTATTATTACAAAATGCACTACTTTTCTGAAGCCTTATTATGATTATAATGATGATAATGATGATGATTGCCCAGTATTATTGTAAATGTGTTACATGATTCACTTTAATTCCATCACCTTGTCTTTGATTCCTTTGGTCATTCTGGATCTTTTTCCTGTAGTCTCCAAACAATGAATACATAATTTGCCTTTTCCTGGGCTGAAAATGAAAAAAAAAAGAGCAGAATGTTTGACATTTAAGATTATTTGTCATGAGCATATTCCAGGAATAAGACAACAAAGTTCTTAATTTAATTCTGAAGAAATCTATCTTTATCTTACCATGGGAGTTTTAGATGACTTCAAAGATCGTAAATGACGATGTGCAACTTCAGCTAGAAAAGTATTAATAGAAAGCATATTCGTAAAATAAAGAAAATTCTTTGGGAAGAAGTTGCTAGTTCATCTAAATTTTTTAATAGACGGCTTGAGATGGCAAAAAAGATAACACAAATTCAAAACAAAAATGGGGCACGTGACCTTTTTTCTAAAAGCACTATAAATCAGGGGTGCTGACCATATGACAGAAAATTTCGGAAATTCCGGAGGGAAGGTAAACGGTAAGGTCACTTTTCGGAAATTCCAACCAAAAATTGAGGAGTACGTTTGGAGGTGGTCTGTTTATTCCGGTTCGTACAAACCAAACGGAATGTTGCAATTACCATTTACCAATTTCTTGGTTCCTTCTCAGTTCCAGACTAATGCTACACAAATTCGCCCCTTTTGGGATTCAAACCGTAACAGATGTGGCATTTCTGTGGTAAACTGGTAAATTGCTTACCATTATGCTTTCGACACCCCAACCGGATTTTTCTGTCAAATGGTAAGCACCCCAGATAGCAGTCTTCACGAAATCTTGAAGTAAGTGCAAACAAAACTGGCCCATGCCGAAAGAAAAGGGACACACACCATATTGATTACAAGTAGGCAGTCAGTGCTACTTCCAGGGATTTCAAATATGTATATCACACTGTTATCCAGTAGTTAGTAGTTCAGTTTTATCCGTTGTGGTTAACCTTATGGTTTGAATTTTATTTTCCTCTTTTCTGGATAAGGTAATGTATGATAATACCTGAGTTTGAAACATATCCACCTTGTCTTTTGTCCGGTTTCTGAAGGGCAAGACCCATTTGAAGTTGCTCAATACACCAGTTTAACTCACGATGAAATTTTTCCTCCGGTGTCTGAAGCAATGAGAAGAAAATACTTTTGTTTATCTTTTTTGCTTATCTGATGAACACAAACTCAGTTTGACACCAAGGCTTTGATTAAAGGGAATTCAAGAAGAAAATGCGTACATTCATTATTTTTACCTCCTCTGTTCCTGATGCTTTCTCTTGATCATTGTTCACTTCACTTTCTCCTATTGCCCCACCTGATTCCTAAAAAAATGTGGCTCAGTGTTTATTTTATATGTTCATTAGCGCGGACTGTACAACAACTTTCTTATGCACGGGCAAATGGCGATTTTCTCACACCACATTCCAACGGAATACCTTAAGACTTTGCTCCTGTTTTTTACGCTTTGTTGCTTCCTTTTTCTTTCTGTTTTTGCGCTGTTTCGCTGTTAGTTCCTTTTCCACTGTTTCTCCTGCCTTTTCATCCGCCATCTTTGACGTCTTTTCACTCAATAATTTAATTCTTATCCAATCATATGCTTAGAGACTGAAAACTTTAACCAATCAAATCTCTAAGATTTAACCAATTGGAAGCCACTAAATTGGCGCATTGAGTGGGCCTTATCTTTCCGGAAATCCAACGGTTTGTTTACAAACAGAAATTTGTGATGTCTTCCGCCATGGACGTTGAAGTTTCCAATCACTATTTTCTCAGTGAGACAGTCGACTTTTACCACGATTTTGAGGGAGAATGTGAAGACTGTGGAAGAATAGTTCCAGAGTGGTCATTGTTACAGTGTCAGTATGGCTTTTGTGGGAAATTTTGCTGCACAAAATGTGGATTTCGTTGTCGCAACTGTGGGCAGTATGAAGACCGCTCTGTTTCGCTTTGTTTATCTCACGCCCTAGTGGTTTATCCTCCTTGTGATCGTTGTAAAAAACAGTTCTGTGATGTCTGCTCCAAGATATCTGTAAATCAGGTTTGTCTTTTATGGTGACGTGGCATATAAAAATAGTTAAGTTTGTACAAAACTGTACTTTTTACCGGCCGGCTTTTCGCGTGTAAACAAAATTTGGGCGCCAAGATTATAGAATTGGTTCTGATGTGATCATTAAGAAGAGAAAAAGCAAAGTAACCTACTTAGTAGAAATACATTTCTTGAGTTCAGAACATAAATATTTAAAAACAGAGATCCAAGATCGGAGAAAAAAACATGGCCCGCGCAAAATGTATGCGTGTAGTAGTACAACCCTAACCCAACCATAAGTGTTAAATAAAACAAAGAGAATCCTCCCTGCAATACACGGCGTAGTGTACCTACACAGCCGTTACTTCTACCTGTACTATTATATGGCTTTCAACCGAGGTTGGCGTTTTCAAAAAAGAAGCTTTTATTAAAATAATAACAATTAAGTAGAAATAAACGACAGGGGAAGAAGAATCAGTAAGTAAAACTGATCTTTTAGCGGGGGGCGTTTTAACCTTTTATTCAATGTCTTCAGTAATATCTGATTCTAACACTATCATATTTCTATTTCTTTTTGAAGTGTAAATCCTGCCTGAAACATTTCTGCACCAAATGCCAAAGCCAAGAGAATGAAAATATTTCCAAGAGTGGAACCTGTGACCAGTGCGATATTAAAGCTCTACACACCCTTCAGGAGATTTGTCGCACACAAATACGACACACCATCAGGGGTGCAATTGGAAAACCTGGGCCACCATACCACATGCTACGGTCAAGGGATATAGACCAAAATGTTCAACATCTTCCCCTCCCTGGTCCTGTGAAAAACTATGTGTGTTATAAATAGGCTTGCCTTTCCTACCCTTCCTGAGGACAAAAGGATCAAAGGAGTATAGAGTCCAGGAAATGCTGGCTTATGTTTCATAGAAAGAAAAAAAATTATTATTATAAATGATTAATTTACAATCCAACTGCACTGTCTCTTAAATGTGAAAGGCAAGTCAGGTCTCACATTGACCTGAGCCCTGAGAGAATTGCAACAGTTCCTCATAGGTTACCATGTGCTGAGAGGCCAAATGGAGAGGTAACACTTGTAGGCTAAACTGAAATTGGATGAATGTCCATGTTCAAAGAATATAATATGGTCAGAAATGTTGGGCCTAAAAATATTGTACCAATGTACATTACAGAAAGAAAACAAACCAAAGAAATGGTGTATTACTAGAGTTCTACGCATTGACTCAGCTGTGTCCAGAATTTATGTCTATAATAATAGCAATTGTAAATAATGAATTGTTCTGATATTAGAGTATAATAATACGTTTTGGACCACATCGATCTAAAACTTAATGCAGAGAAACTTAGAATATTTTAGTTTAATGATAAATAATTGCTGCTTGCAAGTGAAAATTTGATTTATACTGGTGTAAGATAACCAAAAACAAAACATTTATTTTGAGGAGGAAAAGGACTTTACACTTAATAGATAATCATTTATGATATTCTAAAGTCTGAATGCAAATTGCAGATGAAATTTACATTTTATTGCTGATTGGACCATTTTACAGTTCTGTGCTTTGAAACTTAACCTTGGATTGAATGCAAGGCTAGGTTTGATTCATTTTCATACACATTCTCCAGCTGTTTATCTTATGGCAATTATGCTAATAAAATACCAGTTAACCAATAATCAAGCAGCCTAGATTCCACCAACAACTGTAAACTGGGTTATTTTTTATTTTATCACGCAGACCAAAATAATCTCTTCGAGTGTGACTTTTCCAGCATTATTAAATAGATTGGACTGCTGTAAATAAATCAAGTTAAATGTTAATCCACAAATAAAAAGAAAAGTTTCCCTCTGCTTGTAGATAATTATGATGTTATCAAAATGCCATTAATAATTCTGGCTGTTGGTAGATTAGAAGACAGTGGGTCTGCTGACACATAATATTGTCAAAAGGCAAAGCTTTGGTTCCTGTCTGAGAGGAAGACTGTAGAATACTGAGGAAATTCTTATTTTTTTTAGCAAAGGGTATACAGCCTGTTCCAAGCTCCAAGATAGATGTGCAGTCATTCAGCAACAAGTGATGCAAAAAATGCACTGGGGCTGGGAAGAGAGAGGCCACTCCCATTTTTTCCAGCCAACACTGCCTTTCCCAGTTCATGTGTGTCTTTTTCTCTTGGCTTGTTTTATGTTCACAACTTCCCTACTATCTGGGAGCCTAGCACTGTAGGCTAATGGTATAACCCTCCAATGTACCAGCCTCCCCATAATTTTGGTATTTTGACACAGAGTTGCCACAGCTCTACTTCACTGATTTTCTCAATTAAAACAACTTCCATTTTTGCATAAAAATTTCAATTTTATTTTCTTTCTTACTATATTAAAAAAACTCCATTGCATAAACTATACTATACTTTTATTTTCTTACAAGCTCTCTTCTGAAATGACATTAAAACCTGATGCTATCTATTCACATTGTTTTTTATTATTATTTACTCTTTTCATTAAAAAATTTAATGAACATCATTTCACATTCTTCTACTCAGAAGTGAGATTCTCCAGGCAATGTTCCATGTATTCATGAGTTAAATTGTATCTTGTTATCATCCCCACAAGCTGAAAAAAACAAAACAGAGCAAGTTTGTATTTCTGATCCTATTTATATGGAGAAAAGTTGCCTCAGACAGGACGAGCCAAGTTTTCAAACATTTTTTGCAAAACGTTGGCCCAGCTAGAGGGGTTACCCTTTTATGGTAGGATAATCCTCCTGGCCACACCAACTTTTCTACATTTAAACACTTTGGCTCACCCAGCCATGGAAACTCTAGTCTGCTACACAGCCGTTTTTAGTGTCGTCATGCAACATTAGTGGGGAGGAACATTGCATGACGACACTAAAAACGGCTGTGTAGCAGACTATGGAAACTCGGACAAGGCAAGACAATCTGAGCATTCACAATGCTGTTAGCTCAAGCAAACAGATGATTCCTACATACCTGCCCCTTGGTGTTAATCACTATCAAATGTCGTAAACCCATTGTCCTAAACAGATTGAAGACTAAAGGTACTGGGGTCCAAGGATATACCATATAAGGACAAGGGTTCATGTACGGGGTCACATCCTGACAAGAACAAAGAAACATGAAAATTAATGTTTTCTGTTATCTTACAAAAGTCAACCACATTTTGTATAAAGCTATACACTTTTTGACATTAACATTTTACCGATTGACAAACAAACACCAACAGACAGACACTAAATGCATGATGGATGGGCTGAATGACCGACTTTCTAGTGACTGAATGGTAATTAAACTGGCACAGTGACTGACAGAGTGTATTTTTTTGATTCCCAGAAACACTCATCAATTTGTAACTTCTATTTCATTATGGTCAGAGCCTTGTGACACCACTTACCATAATTACTTGAATAAGCGCCATGGCGCTCATTAAATCCTTCACACCTCAAGTGTGGCGTTTATTTGAGGGTGTTATTTATTTGAAAGTTGGACACGACAAAGAATTGTATTAACTATGATATTATCATTAAATTCCGTATTAAACTGACAGAATTAAAGTCTTTTGATTTTGATTATATCAGGGCTACAGGCGCTTATTCGGAGCTGGTGCTTAATTTATAAATTAATCTTCTTTCTCCCAGTGCTCAGTAATGCTTTTTTGAGTGAATACGGATGCAATCGACTCAGGCTAAAGGACAGTGATTCACTGTGCACACATTAAGCTGTCTTGCTGGCTGATGTACTGACTCAGTGAATGTCTCAGTCATCTCCACTAACTTGCCAAAAATCAGAACTGGCTGACTGGACCAGTCAGTTTAAAATTGAAACTAGCTTTTTTAGGAGTTTTCCCTAAAACCTATGACTGCTGTGTGCGCTATTCAGGAATAGGCAGACCTGGCTGGAATGGCTTCTTGTATTAGTTGGATCGTCTTTACGACTGGATTAGCTAGTGTGGGTGACCGCAGTTTTAGCTAGTGGTAAGCGACCTAAATAACCAGGACTGGCTGGCTGACTGACAGAATTATCAACAAGTTGCATGAATGACTGCCACATTTTCTATTGACACAATAATGGATTGATGAGGACATATAAGGGGGGTGTGTATGTACCTGATCTAAAAAAAAAGAAAGAAAAAGGTTTGTTTATAGTGGAAAGTGCACTTAGCTTATTCAGCTAGTTTACACTGAAAAAAAATTAATGACACAAACAGAACATAACAGGATTAGAAACCACAACCAGCAGGAGGCTGCACCAGTTGGCTATTTAAAAGCATGGCTGAGGATTTGATTTGATTTCATCTTAGTATTATGTTGCTGTTTAAAGGCCATGTCACTTGTCGAAATTTTATTCTAACTGGGCCTCATTGACTTGTGATTGATACAATGGATGACTCACTGCTCAGAATCTTGGTACTATAAAAGAACAGTTCTTTTATAGTACCAAGCTTATACTTCCTGATTTGCTGGCAGTTTAAGTTATGAAATAATTTATTAAACTTACCATAATTTTCTGCTGGTCTTCAAATTCAATGTGCAGATCATGGATATCGGGAAATCTTGGATAATCCTCTTTCATACTTGCAAAATCTAGACATGGTCGATTAGGGTTCTGGAAAGGAAGGAAAGTTTGAATTTTCATGTACATTACCAAAGACTTCATTAATTTTGTAGTTGTTAAGTATGTGACATCTGCAATCAAATGACAGATATTTATTCCATAATTAATTTTGTGTTTGCATGTGGTAACAATGGGAAAAGAGTTTGACGTTAGTTCACGAGTCACTTTCTACCTAGTTTCCATGCACCTGTTTACTGGTAAAATAATAATAATCCCATCCACAGTGGAAGTAGTATTAAGAATCTATTGCATGATCAGGCTGCAATGGCAAAAACGTGGATTACAAGCAATAAATATTTTGGTAAAAGTGAAGAACAGCTCCCCTAAAAGTCTGTCTACCGACGGTTGGTATACTGTCGGCTGACTGTTGGCACAAAATTTTCGCAAAAGATCACTGTTGGCCGACTGTTGGTAAACAGTCGGCCGACAGTTTTTTGGGGGAGCTGTTCTTCACTTTTTCCAATATTTTGGTCTTGACATTTTCCACCTACAACGGATAATAATGGCCATGGAAACCATTTAAGTTGGAAGATACTAGTTGCAGAGATACATACTCACCTGGCAATTCTCTAAATAGAAAGCTCTTTTCTTTAATAGGGTCACCAGCTGTGACCTGAGAATGAGCCCATGGAATGTTAAAGCTTGGGGCTCTTCTTGTTCTGCAAGTGATCTTTGAGAACGATCACTTGAAAAAGGCCTACTGTGTAAAACTGCAAAAACAATAAGGCCCTTCTAGTCAATTCTTTGCTGTATTTAGAAATTGTAAATTTATGCAGCATCCTCTTATCCACTTATCCCCACAGGACTAATTTACAAGACTGCGTGGTTGAAAGACTTCAGTCTTCAGACTGCTTATGGTACAGTTTACAACACTGAACTAATAAGTTATGAATGCTTCCAATGTGAATTTGAAACTGATTATAGAGAACATCACCAGAAACCACATCCCTAACTTACAGAGGAGCGGATTCCTTAGAAGAGACTGTTACAGTCAAAGCAGGTCAAGCGTTCCCGTCGCTAACTAACTAATGATTTTATTAACTGAAAAATTATTTCGTTTGTTGATTCAATAATCCATTCATAAAAATTAATGAATAATCCAACAGTCAAATTGGGCCTCGATTCAATAATTAAATGTTGTTTTGGTTTATGAACAAAATCAACCTGTTATTTATTCTTGTCTGTTGTGTTCAATCGTATTTGCTTCCCTTTTCCTACCGTTTACAATTGCGTTTTTAATTGCCTTTTATCAAAATAACAGCTAGAATAGACAGACCACAAACGCAAAGAAACTGACAAAGGCTGAGCATCAAAATCCACCAATCACTGCACATACACTGACCTCAGTTTGACCATTGTGTTTTCTAAGAGGTCTGGTCTGTTGCACTGATTACTGGCAGCAAAATGGCGTACATGTAACAGTTTGCATGGGTTTGAACTTCAGAACGCGCCCGCAGTCAACTCTTAGAAAAAAAGAAGAAGAAACAAAATTCTGAGGTCGACTTGTGGAAAGTGTAGTTTTTCAAAAAACAGTAATTGAATCAACATTCGATTATGGAATCGAGACTAAATATGAATATTGCATTGGATTGTTCATTTTATGAATGGATTATTGAATCAACAAACAAAATCATTTTTCTGTTGATGTATTCATTAGTTCGTTAGCAACAGGAACGCTTGACCTGGTTTGACTGTAAATTGTAAATTTCTAATGGTGAAATACAATAGGACCTCTGTTAGGTGTCTGCTTCCATTTAGCTGATCAGCATGTATTAGTGTACACTGAGGGCTATAGGCAGGGAAATGAAAAGCTAATATTTGAAAGTTTTGGTTCTCTGTTCCTTTTGTTTTCCTACTGTATTGTTTCCTTTAAAAGCAACTGGGTGTCATGCTCATGCAGGGGAATCCCCAACCCTGGGCGGCCCTTAGTGAAAGACCTGATACTCATCCTAAAAATGTCTCACTCTATTGCTGATGTAATACAAGTGGAACAGCAAAGCAATTATTTATTTAATGTCATTCTCTTATTTTACCGTCATCTTCATCATCATCATTATCAACCACGACCCTTTGTTGTCCCAGATCTTCATTAATCAAGTTTGAAGGACCAGGTGCAGAAGAAGAGTATGCCAGACAATCTTCATCACTGTCACTTCTATGCCTTTTGCCTTTAATATCCACATGACGACTCATCATGGGAATGTCTGATATGGTCCTATTTCTATGAGCTAGAGTACTTCCTTCACCAGTCCGTAAATGCCGTAGTAGTTTCTGTTCACTTGTTAAATGTGAAAAAGTGCTTGTACGAGCAAATCGCTCATTAGAAGTATTAATGTGAGCCTCAGAGTTACTTTCATTGGGTTCACTTTGCGAGTCTTTGTAGACAGTCACTACTGGAAATGCATTATGTGCTGTGGTTTTAAGGATTCCAACAATGGACTGAACTCTTGTATGGGGATAGATATATGACAAGCAAGACTCCATTACATCAGAAGCTTTTAATCTGCAAAAAAAGAAGAAGAAGTCATTAGATCAGCTTAAAGTGCAGCCAAAATACTGTAACTCACATATACTTTCATTACATCAACTAAAACAGAATAACAGATTTAACCTTCCATGATGGTCAATTAAGTTAGCAAATAGAACTCTCACTGCAGTGCTCTTCAAATTAATTATAGTTAAGCTAGACTAAAAAAAATTAGCATACTTCACAAAATGTTTCAAACGTACTCTTCACTGGCTTACAGAAGAGCAATAAAGAAGTTACTTTGAAAATAATTCTTGGTTTTCACATGACTTCACCAAAAATTCAAACTAAGAAACTATCGCTTCTTCTGAGCTTCTACTTTCATGTGGTATTACAGCACCTTAAAGCCTTATACAAACAAATTTTCGGTTCAAAAGGGTTCTTTGTTTTGCGATTCAGGACATTTGAATTTCCAAGCTTTTGCATGAAGCGACATTTAGCTGAAGACCAGGAAAGCAAAAAAGAAAGTCATTTTTACAGCTTGCCTTTAGGGCAAGCTGAAGCTAACACTAGCCCAAACATCATTTCAACTAGCTCCAAAAACGTTTTGATGAGCAGATTGATTTCACAGTTATTCTGTAATTTGAATTCTTCAAAAAAACTTCACTTGCCCATCAGGCAATTACAAGCTATTTACAGAATTCACTAGCCCAATAAAAAATCTACTAGCCCCAGGCTATCAGACACTTACTTTCTTTGCACACTGTATGTGGGTTAAAAACATTTTTAACCGATTTTGGGAGATTTTGCTATCTCAACATTCCTTGCCTCAGAATAAATATTACCTTAATCTTTATGAGTTCCTCAAGCGAAGAATTCACACATTAGTAGGAAAACTCAAAAGCAGATGTTTCTGTTGGTTTTCGGCAGCCATATGTGTGCTCCAGGGACACAAACATTGCATCTCCAAACAAAGCTTTATAAATCTGGGTAAAAAGTTTTTCTGAATATCTCGCATATGAAATATATTGCACAGACCTGACTCTTGGCAAGGCTTTTAGTATATTTACCTTCTTTCATTTCCCAGATTCTAGACTTTCTGTATTAAAAGGTTTCCATTTTTATTTTTGATGGCATGACAGTGAAAACCACCAATAGGGAATTAAAAAGCCTCACTGCTTAGAAGAACACAAAATTAGCTGTTACACTCATTTAATTCTATAGTACAGTAGGTTTAGCTGAAAATAACTGCAGATGCTTTAAAAGGGGATCAAAAGAACGGCGATTCTTGTTAGTGACTTCTGGTGACAAAAGCAAACCCAAGAGGTGTATGTTTTCTGAAAGAATCAAATTTTACAGTTAACCTTACATAGATTTCCCAGTGAAGAGAAGATGAATTAGACTTTAGAACACACCTGTACATTTCCTGAGGAATTGCCCATTCAAGGAGAGGAACTCTCTTTAGCTTGATGTGAATATCATAAAGGCCTTCATTAAACAAATCACCTGACCACTTAGCAACCTGCACAAATTGAGATTAAAAGGAGCAATCTGACAATCCCAGTATCACAAATATTCACAGGAAGACAATGCACATTTCGCAAGGATGTTTGATAGCTAGAATGAGTGAACCCAAAATAAAGTTGTGATCCAGAAATGTAGGTTGATTATTAACCATGGGATGTTTTTTTAGAGAAGTAGTAATTCGAAATAATAATCATGATAGAAGATCTTGGCCTAAATAGCACAGTTCCTCAACATTAACTATTAATAAAAGTCATAAGGGCTTGAGAAAAGCCCTGGCCAGACACACAGGGCAAGTAGATTTTCCTCTCAGGGCAGGCAAGTACACATTACTTTTCTTGCTCACTTTGCCAGATGGCATTAAGGCTTAGGCAGGACATCTAGCTAAATCATATACTTGCTGGGCTACCAAAATGTGGGCAATGAAATTAATTTCTTTTTAAACCAGGCTGTAAGTACATTGTACGTGTAAGGAAATTTATCATTATAACCTGCAAGAAGTGACTGGTTTTCTCCTTGAGTGGTATAAAGTAAAACAAAACATGTAAAGTTCTGTAGAAGATAGTTCTTGAATGAGCAAGATACAAACCATAAGCGTGATCATGATTGGCAAGCCATAGCTGATCTCATTAGTGGATTCTATAAGTATGACAGTAAGGCTGATGGTCATGCGCACGACTCCACCCAGGAATGATGCAGCTCCAATCAGTGCAAATGTTCCATGGTATGTGTGCTGATATCCAAGCATCCTGTCAATATTCAAACACAATAATGCACTTTGATATCGTCAGAAAATTAATCTTCTTACAGAGTGAGTAGGACCAAAACCAAACTACTGGGCAAGGAAGCCAGTTTTGAAAAAAGGTATTACTAATCACATCAGGTTTTATTGGTTAAAGCACATGGGAGAAAATGAGAAATTTGACTGTACAAATCAATGTATCAATTTTCATAGCAGGGACAACAGAACATTTTACCAGTAATTAAGTGGGGGGTAGGGGGTAGGGGAGCTTACAGTGACTTAAGATGGGGTCTCCTCTAATTAAATCTTATTCTTTCGAAA
>JBBMOI010000008.1:1347500-1532500 GCA_038088405.1 Porites divaricata
GAAAAACAAAGCAACAATAAATTAGTGATTTAAGTTTTTAGGGCATGGATTGTTGAATGGTTGCAAACAAGCTAAGGTGAAATCTGCAGTAATAAGCCAGGGTTTTCAATAAACTTTTAAATAATACAAATTAAGACTGGTCCATTTGGCATGGGTTATTGGTTCCCTCAAACTCTTCATTGCTTATGTTCTTACACTTCTCCAAGTAAGAGCTTGATTCCAAAAAGAGCTTCCCTCTTCCAGGCTAAATAAAACTCCTCCAATTGGAGCCCCAAATGCAGCTGCAAGTTACAAAATCAAATACATGCACAAAGTGCAAAGAAAGTCAGTTTTACAGCCTGCCATTCAGGCAAGCTGTAGCTAGCATGTAATAGCCCACAAGTCATTTCAACTAGCCCTAAAGCCCTTTTTGATAACCAGGACTGATTACAATCCTTCTGTAATTTGAATTTCCCCAAAAAACAGCACTTGCCCATCAGGCAAGTTAAAACAAAAATCACTAGCCCAATAGCAAAATCCACTAGACCCGGGCTATCAGACACAACTTTCTTTGCACACTGCATGCAACATGTCAGATTTGCTATACCTGAAAGGACCTACATCAGTAATTTTGTTACTATTATACTGTTATAGTGAGTCCTGGGACTCATCTTGTGAAAATCATGAGTCCCGGTCCATAATCAATAAGCACAGTTAAAAAAAGAAATTGAAAATGCAGGGCCTTTATGTAACCAGACAGTTACCGGTAATCTGGAGACAGATGCCAAAACTCTTTATATTACAGTTTACTGAAATTAAAATATAGTCCTTCTATTTATTTCTGCAGACAAGCACAAAAAAGGCTAAACTAAATATGCATCTTTAAACAACATCCACAGAAATCACTCAAACAGGATATTCTACCAAAAAATCTTCAAATTAATCATTCCTTGCATCCTACAGGACACATGCCATGAATTATTTCATGACTTTGGGTTTTTTATGCACCAGGGAAGCAGGATGCAGAGGTAACAAAATCACTGCTACAATTAAATCTTACGCATACAGTGTTATATTAAATAAATAATTAAATACCTGCCACCCCAGCAGCAGCTCCTCCAGATACAAAATCTCTCTTATCCCTGAGAAAAAAAAAGAAGATGAAGACTGCACTGTGACTGATACATGTACTTCACTTTCAATGCAAACTCAGTGAGTGAAGAGACTTATTTTGAAATTAAAATCTTTTTCATAACACTTTTACTCTCGTGTTCAAACTTACTAACCTGTCAGTTCGAAAATAAGGAAAGTTAATCTTGATTTTTCTAAATGCAACACTTTGAAACTGTAAAGGAGAGAGAGGTGACAAAAAGTAAATTTCATCAATGAGTAAAAAAAGCAATAATTTTGGTCACACCACAAGCTTGTGAATACAGCCCACATTCTGTGACACAACCACTGCAGGTTTCCCTACAACTTTATATCTTACGAATAAGAGCAGAAATTCCACACTGATGACAGACTCCATTTTGCAGGGAAAGCAGTGGTAGCATCACGCCCTCTAGACTGCTAGCAGTCCCTCAGGATGGTCACGCGAGTGAGGAAATCAATCGAAGTGAGCGAAAGCAAAAAACAAGAAGCCGAGGGGAAGCTGGGGAGGAGGCCACCTCTCTCCAGTTTCCCTCTCGGCCATTTCGCTCTCTCCAGTCCTGCCAAGCTTAGACTCGACTGATTGAAGAGGGACTGCTCGCAGTCGACACGACCTCAGACTATAAAACCACTAAGTGCTGAGAACCACCTCTTGTAAGTGACCACAACTTAGGGAGAGAAACAACAACAACCTCACCCACATACAGCTGTATGACGAGTTCCCTCACCAATACTACACCCTTGCACTAGATCTTTCTTTGTCATAGTTATCATCATTAATATTGTCATCAAATCAACTAATTTATTTCCCTCCAGTCAGTTAATGAGTCACAGTTCCTTTTAGGCAGAGAGTCTCATGGTCATGGTCTGACTTTTATCAGCATTCAGTTACAATAAGTAACCACCAACTTGTGGTATTTTTTTCTCTTTCCCTTTTTTTCAGTGATGAAGGAAAGGATGTCAACAAACCTGAGGAACCCCTGCTCCAATGATGGCTCCACTGTGAATCATTGGACCTTCTTTACCAACAAATAAGCCTGACATATATGACAAAAAGAAATGCCTTTTTCTGAACATGAACTTGAACATGACTGTATCCCTTTGTATGTCACTATGATTAGGGGATAATGATATATATTCACAGTATGTCCAGGGGTGTCATAAACAGCCCGGGGCCGAGGATTTCCCCCAGCTACTAACAAAGGAAAATAAAAGAAAAACAGAACCAAAAGAAATCCCTAACTGTTTGATTCCCCGCCTACTTGTTGTATTTACCCAGCAACTTGAAATCTTAGTGACAGCCCTGGTATCTTTGATTTGATTCAATTGATTGTTTCCTTTCAAAATCAAATATTTTGATTCAATCATGAAAAGTTTTGTTAAACCTTAAAATAGAAAAAATCCATGAGTCAAAGAGCCTTGCAATATGTAAAAACTAAACAGAAACATAAAAGAAAATAATATGTAGCATACAACTGCAATGGGAAATCTTCACATCAGCCTAAAGTGATAAAAATCCCCACCAAAATAACAGAACAACAGCAAATGACTGCAAGCATTTGATTTATCGTTACAACCCTTCCAGAACTGCCAGAAGTTGAAGGGCCCTAATAAGAGAGGAGTATCTAATTTTAGGGTTCCCATTAACACTTTATGCCCCAATATCAACAGACAAATTCTCCAGACTGATCTCCATATATTTCCCTAAAAATCAGTTGAGAGAATTTGTTTAAAGATCAAAGCATTTTCCCTTAGGTGATCACTTTATTAATTCTCACACCCTTTTCTTTTGATTATCTATAGATATTGTTACGAGAAAATTGATGTCGGTCACTATTGGAGCTTAAAGGCTTAACACACATATGTGCACATTTTATGCACAAAAATCAAGAGCAGTGCACCTTTCTTTGAGCCAAGAGTCCCAGGGACACACAAGGACTGGTTACTACCCATACATTTGGGTTAATTCTGGACATCAGCGTGTATAAATTACATGCATGAGGAGAACCACGTGGAGGACCTTTGAAAAGCAAAGGACCCTTACCCCTTAAAACCCTAACATCAAAATTCAAATTCTTGAATTATCCCTAATAGTATATGCTTTTAATAGAAGTAGTGGAGAGAATTTGCTGAAGTATCAATAATTGATACTTCAGCAAATTCATCTGGTGTGATCATGTCCTTAATTCTCGTGACCACTCTGTTTTATAAAGCAGTGATATTACAAGGAGAAATTTGATGCTCATCACTCTTAGGGCTTAAAGGGTTAAGTTCCTAAGACTGCAGGTCCTAATTTTCAAAATGACTGGGAATTCTGAATTTCCAGCCTTTAGAAAACAACATTTAAGGGATAAGATGGATGGAGAAATAAAAAATGAGAGGAAACGTCAGTATCAAGGGAAGTGAGAGGCATAATAATTCAGTCCTGCAACAGAACAGTATTGTTATAACCCTAAGGCTAATGGCCAAGCAGGATTTTGCCATGTTAGAGAATTATAAAATTATAAATTAGGACAATGAAAATTATATTTTTTCATACCGCCAGCAACACTAAAGAGGACTCCCACTGCCTTGCATATCAGTGTTTTTAGCCTGACTACATGAGGAACCTACAACATAACAGAATTTCAAAAACAGACTGAACTTAAGGTACATGTTGTAGTTAATTTAATTTTTATCTCCCGTAATTTTTATTTTTCTTTTGTTTCAACTTCATTAGCATACGTTACCATACTCAAAAACAAAAGAAAAGCAAAAATTACCTGAGATAAAAAATTAACCACCACATATACATGTGACAGGTCAAATTTAATTTCAGGTGAAAATTTTTTAACCAACATGTAGGTTGCTTCTCAATTTTCTTTAATTGTCATCTAGTCCTAATTCATGAATAATAATATTAGAGAATCAACCTAGGTCAAAAAATTTCAATCTGAATTTAAATTTTTACCTGTAACACATACACGGAATTTTATCTAGTGTGACCGAGAAGAGATGTAAATTGTGTGAAAGCTGAAAATTTGAATGCAAATTTCATGATACACATGAATAAGGGCTAGGAGACAAAGAATATTGAGAAGCAACCTAAGCTAAAAAATTTTGACCTGTAACACAAAATTAACACTGACAATAGTGCACAGGGTCTGAGAATTTTTCTGTTCATCAACCAATTTATAACAAACCTTTACTCCATTTAAATAACACTTTATTTCAGGAATTCCACTTCCAGCTGCTACAGGCTAAAAAAAGGGAAAAGAAAAAAATTACTAAAAAATTACTTGTTTCATAATAATTATTTATATACTAATGTAATTCTTTTCAAAAACATGGCATCATAACCCTGAGGGAGAGAGACACATTCACTGCACAAAAGATGCAACTGAATGTACATTGGAAAGTTAACATAAAAAGCCAATGATTTCTTGATTCACTAAGAAATAGGGCTAAGTGAAAAATAAATAGTCTGGCAGTTGATCATGAGAGGAGAAGTGTAACATCAAATTACCATGGTAGCAAAATTTCAATGGGGAGCTTAAGCAACATCAGTGGCGACAGCAACGGCAACAAGAATGGGAAAAAGCAGTAAGTTTAGATCAGCAAAACAACAACTTTGCATGTGCATCATGTTTTATTGTACATTTCTTTGCCATCACTGCACGACTTCAAAGTGAAACTACCTAATTTCATGTGCCCGCTTTATGGAGAAGGTGAACACAACACAAAAATTTTCTTTTTTTTTTCTCAGCTTAGATATGGGTCCTTTCAGATACAACCCCAGACTTTACATGCTGTATATTACTAAATGCAAATTCTATTTTAAAAAACAGCTCAAAATTTAATATTTACCTCAATGGCACAGAGAATGGCAGCCACCAAACAGAAGACACCATTAAATGCCATTAAAATGAGGAGAGTTACAGCTAAACAGCCCTTGGGTGTGCATTCTAAAAGAGCTAACAAACTGAATGTCAAGGATAAACCACTTAACATATGGTCTATATACTCTCTATATATGTTTGCTCTACAAGTATTATGCTTCTCAGAGTATGAAATATTAGTGACTTAAAGTAGCTTTTATAGTATGATTCTCGTCAAAGGATACATTTATTAACAGTCTCAAATTTCCAGCTCTCTAAAAGGTTCACAAAATAATCAATAAAAACAGCCACCTGAAATTAAATTTAACAGAATTTAATAAAGACCTTGAAGGGATGTTAAGGAAGAATATAATTATTATAATAAGTATTATTACAAACTGAATCACTGGATAACACAATTCTAGACCTCTGACTGGCTTAGCCATTATGGTATATGAGCCATTATACCATGCTCTCCACATATGGTAACTGAATGAGTCTGCTCAAAATTAAAAACAAGCTGAAAATCGATTGTTTTTACAAATAAAGTCAGGAACAATTCTCAATACTTTGACGGGCATTTTTAATAAAACAATTATTATTCCACTCGCACTTCTTGGATATGAGATGATTATAGCCAAAGAGCTCGTACTACCATCTCATATCCAACATGCACTTGTGGAATAATTTATTGTTAACTATCACTGGCAGATAAAATAATATTAGTCCACTGACCAGTCCTGTTAGGATCCCAATGGCAGCTGTAACTAACCATCGTATAAGTTCCTGGCCCCACAGTGACTGACAATAAAGAATAGTATTAAGATATCAAGTATGATGTTAATTTTCAAATAAATAAACTCAGTAAAAAGAGTCAGTAATTAATTTAATTTTAATATCTGACATTCTAACCTTTTCATCCCTAGATGCCAGCATTTTTGAAAAAGGTTTGTTGTAACATACATCATAATCAAGGCTCTGCAGAAGTAAAACATGTACATGAACAAACACACTTGATCTTCATTGCTTTATTTTTCACCCATAAACTCAGCAGCAATTTAAGATATTCCCATTGATCTTGCATTGGCAAAGTAAGGAGTGAAATTACAACAGCAATGCACAGCTTGAAAGTCCATTATATTAGTGATCTCTTCAGACCTGCCAGCCCCCAAGAGTAAAAAAACTGGACGTGGGCTCAAAAAACCCTTGAGATTGAGCAAAAAAACTGGGGAGTGTGGAAAAACATCACCTGACTTAATTATTCAATCTATATGTAGGTGAAGGTGAACTATCAACACTGCTGTACAACTGTAGAGTTAAAACATTATACTTTAAGCTGAACTGGAGTCTGTCAACATGTAATACTGTTTCCGATTCATGTTGAAAACCCACCATTGCTTGTGTAATTCTCTTTTGTAGGAAAGCATGTCGGGAAGGTACAGCCAGCTAGACTTGCACCCAGACCCCACTTACCTTGAGAACGACCCAATGGAAGCCAAAACGGAAAATGTTCCGTGTGCTACAGCTTTTGTTATATGAAACAAACCTTTAAAAGCTTAATTTCACAATTGATATTAGCAAGGGTTTTCTCAGAAAACCAGGAGGTTTCAGGTCTTTGTGGAGAGACCGTGAGAAAAGACAGAAAACCGGGAGTCTCCCAGCAAAACTGGGAGGGTTGGCAGGTCTGTCTCTTTACGTACAGTGGCTGCTACAACCACCATTGCAGATTGGAAAGTAATTGACAATTCAGATCTGGTTGGTTGAATAACAAAAACATCCTCACCATTAACTAGCTTCTTTTTATTAAAGTCTTTTTAAATGTCGTAAATATTTCCTGTTCTTAAGCTTAAAATGCTTCAAAACATGATCACAAGTAGAAATCAAACAACACCTTTGCATTTGCTGTTTGAAATCTACTGCAAGCAGTAATCTGATTGGTGGAAATCATGGCAAATCCACGCGTCCAGCACAAGTGACTGGTAATCAAGGCCTAGTTACAGAGGCAATACTATTGCCCTGTTTTCCATCTTTCCTGTAATAGAATCTGCTTCTTTGCTTTTTATTTTCTACTCTTTTTTTTATTATTTACCTTTGACAGTATTTTCAAGCACATACACTTGCCCTGGCATACCAGTATCTATATGTTGAAGCTAATTTTTTAACTCAAGCAATTTTTATTTTTCCTTTGTTTCTGGGTATGATAATGCAATATGCTAATGAAGTTGTCAAAACAAAGGAAAAATAAAATTACCTGAGATAAAATATTAACTACAATCTACATCCGTCCTTTGTCCAATGACCCACTAGACTGTTCATAGTCCTCTATTTTCCAGTAACACCATCGAGATTAAGCACTAAAAATGCATTACAGGCAGCTATCTTGGTTTCAAATGTATCGCGTCTAGGCCATGATCCCCTCTGTATATAAAAAAACCACGATGGCTGCCTGTAACACAAAGAGCTTGATATCAACAGTCCTCTAACCCTTTAAGCCCCAGTATCCACATACAAATTCTCCAAACTGATCTCCATACATTTCCTTAACCCATTCGCTCCTGGAGATTTTGCCAAAAAACGTGTTTTGAAGCTAGTCGAGTGGTTTTCTGGTCACTGTCATGCTATAAAGAGCTAAAACTTACCACAAACCCGTTTACCAGTCGTACACTTCACGGCCTTCTGATCCAGATGCAAAATATCAGCTTGCGAAGTTCGGGCATGCCCAGAAAGCAAAATTTTGACTCAGTTTTTGGGTTTAAAAGTGACACAGCAGTCTTGACTTTTACTTTTCCCTTTCTCTCCTCCCCTTGTTTTTTGCTTTTCTTGCTCATTTTTTTTTCTCTTGCTGGGCATTTAGTAGGCTTCATTTTGATGGGAAGAGTTTTTAGGAAAGCTTTTAGGATCTTAGGATTAGGTGAAAGGAAAGGTAGGTGGGTAATGGAACAAGATTTTCATGGCGATTTACAGGTCAATCTTGCATGGTTTTTTGCCGTTTTCTCCGGTATCCTTGACTGAATTGTGCCCATTCTGGTATGGTTTGAAAGACCTCTTCACTCTGCACAAGTTAGCGGACAAAGTTGGCCTTGACTGTTAAAACTGATGACGTCACGAGGGTTAGAAAGGACTCGGATCCGCATGGGTGGTTACGGGCGGTTTTGCAGTGTATGGATAATTGTAAGGAGAAATTGATCTTGGACACTATAGGGACTTAAAAGGTTAAAGGAATAATAGGGGACTGTGAACAGTCTAATGACCCAATGTTATTTGCAGCTCTGTGTACCTACCTCATAGTCTTTATATGGCAATTTAGGTTTGCGTGGATCTCCAGAGTTGAGTTCAATCTGGGTGTTGAAAAAGAAATTGTTTCATTACACTACATAAGCAATTACTAGAAATACTGTATTGCAAAAACCTCACAAAGCGCAGGGGAGGGTGGCCCATAAAATTCTAGGAGTGGAAGGAAGGGAGGGAAATAGACTAAATGGTGTAACTGAGATATACTCCTTGTTGTACATTGTCCCCTGGCTTTAAAAAGGGGGAAATCAAATGGGATTTTGTAGTCGCGAGGGTCTACAGGCATAGTTGAATAAGTCTTGTGTAGTCCCTATTTGCATTACACAACATGAGCAATCAATATATTCATTAAAGAGGGTATTTCATGATAATTAAAAGATTTGCATCTTTTGCGCTAGGATTTCTGTGACCAATAAACGCATGCGCATGTAAAACTGATAAAATGCAAATAGCGGGACAAGGAAATCAGAGAGAAATCATAGCAATATTTTACAGATTCTGCTGAAATATCATATCAGGGTTATTCTAAAGAATAATCATAGGTTTATATTTGATAAGAACCACCTGTAATATTAGTTCAAATAAATGGTCCGCAGTACTATACATGACACAGATTGAGATAACATGTGACACGAGCAGCAGCACTACTCACCAACTCTTGAGAGTCCCCGATAAGCCTGATCCTTTGATCTCCTTCCATTAAACTAACAGATGCTTACTATTCGTTGTAGAAGCTTCATAAGCATTTTTCTTCGTTTTTAAAACTTAATTTTGCTTTTATGCTCGTGCTTTCCATTCCATCCACAACATCGACCCTAAAACATTTCGGTGCGAAACCCACGACAGAGCGACCTCACGGGATAGACTGGACACTAACAACTGCAAAGGTCACTTCGGGACTAACTTCGGGACACTTCGGTGGTTGGCGGGGTCCGGGTTGTCGGGGTTCGGGAGTACGGGACAGGATGGGGTGGAGGGGGGATTCCCAAACTTGAATTTTTATGATAATAATAATAATAATAATAATAATAATAATAAAAGAGTTCTTTTTACAGATGGCCTATGTCACATATAGCCTGCGTGTAGACGATAGCTAAACTCTGGTTATAACCAGAGTTAAATTTCGTCTGCGCGCAGGCCGTATGTCACGTAATGTGGTTTTCAATAGGGCACTAGAACTAAAAACTACAGTCCTAAAAATGACAAAATATTAAAATAGATGAACTAAAAAATGTCACACTAAGCGAACGTATTGAGTTTTATAATGTTTAAGTAATGAAATTTTTTCCCTGCTAGCAAAGGTCTCTCAAGACGAGGCATGCTAGCAGGGAATGAAATTTTAAAAGTATTATAAGGTAGACATCTCATGTCTTCTCCCGGGAAGAGAATTCCAGTCGATCTGAGTAGACCCCAGTTCGCGTTTGATCTAATCATCTAATAGTTTCCTTAGAGCGGGTGTTATGGCTATGACAGTCTGAGCCTCGGGTAATCATACTGTTTCTTTCACTTTAACATAGAAATAAAATCCGACAAGGTTTTTTCCACACTCTCTTTCGTTCCAGGTTATGAAAAGAAGATGGGCTTTGGTAACATGGTAAGGTTGCATAAGATCGCTGTTCAAATTTTAACCAACTTTATTGCTTCCATCACTTCAAGTAAATACACTAATATATCATGAATAAACTTGGTGACTACAGTCAGTTTTAAGCTCAAAGGTGATGAGGATTCTACAGGAAGCAGAAATGCTTGAAGTACGTAGTTGACTCCCTGCATGCAGGGTCAGCAGGGGTGTAGCCAGGAGTACGCACAATTTTCCACATTCAATACCAACCTCCCACTCTAATCTATTGACATAATATTAATGTTATATTTTTGTGTAACCTCTTTATACAAGTTTTTGTCTATTATTGTATTCCTCTACCAATCACATTTTTATTTTTGTATTATTTGTATAATGTAACCGTTTATTCTATTCTCACTTAGCTCTTCCAGCCCGTGATGAAGACTAGTTTTGTCAGTCTAGTCGAAATATCGGGCAAATAAATTTGCAAACCGGCTTAGGCCTGTTTCAAACGTCGTGCTACTGCAGTGCTAAGCTGGCTCGACTGTAGCTCGACTGCAGCACGACACTAGCACGACTTGGTTTCAGACGTCGAATTTAATTCAGTCGAATAGAACGGCTGTTGCCCAAAACAAAACACAATAATAAAGAAACGGCTCAGGAAACTTTTAAATGTATTCTAATGCATTTGTAATTTATGAATTGAGTTCGGCACGGCGATAGCACGACGTTTGAAACCAAGTCGAGCTACTGCCGTGTAGCACGGCAAGGCTCAGGGGCACCCAACGTCAATTTTCGGAAAATATCTGTTCGGGAGACGATTTGAGATCTAGAATTTTCGGAACATTTATTGTAAATTTCTTGCTTGCCTCCCTCTCCTAGGATTTTCGAACATCTAAAAAATGGTATAATTGCCCATTTTTAACGGATTTTTACCTTAAAAAGGTGACCTAGAATTTTCGGGCGCCTTTTTTCTGGCTGAAATTTTCGAAAAGGTAAGTTTTGATCCCTATAATTTTCGGATCACTAGTCTTTCAGCTAGGAAATCCGAACAGATGAAAAATTTTTAGGGGATAAAATATGCCCATATCTACCGTTTAAATACTAAAATACGTTCAACAATGCTATGCTAAAGTGGTTTTGAAATATAGTCTCGTTGGGTGCCCCTGAAGGCTTGCCGTGCTACACGGCAATAGCACGACTTGGTTTCAAACGTCGTGCTAGTGCCGTGCTAAAGTCGAATTTAATTCGATCAATTGAGTTCGGCACGGCAGTAGCACGACGTTTGAAACGGGCCTTAGCTGTCCGATCAGCCTTGCCTATAATTTTAAGTATTTCTAGATCCCCTAGGACTGGAAACAGACACACATTTGAGAACTGGGAAAACAAGAGTCCGTTTTCTTAGATCGAAAAGATAGTATATGAGGAAAAAAACAGAGTTAAGTGAATTGAGGCAAATTTTACCTTAAATAATATTTTGCACACTTTATTATTCCCATTTTAATTTCATAGCATTTTATTTTTTAGCCTCGTCTTTTCAGGTACGCATGTGCGTACCGTACGCGTTTACGCTCCTGCCCCTTCCATTACATAACTTTATGTCAGTTGAATACTTATTTCACAATTCAATTGAATGATAACGATAGTAATATCTTAATGATATCTTATCAATTTGCTGGTTTTAATTATCTGTGAATGCCAGATATAACATGCCATATAAAAGAGGCTCGAAGCTAGGCAATTCCGCTAACATTTGATGCTCATGTGATGTTTGAATGGATGATGCAGCATTTTTTATTATAAAAACGTAGACATTCCGAATTGGAACTGAGAACTTATAACTTGCGTTCTTTATCACCAGCTTCAAGGAAACGGCCTCGACCGACACAGTTGGCCCAGTGATAATAGGTGTTCTTTCACAGCACGAGCACTATACTTAATCTCGGCTCAGAAGCGGAAGATCTCAGTAGAACCACATGAAAAAAAAAACCTCGTTTTGAAAACGTCGATGAGGTAATTACTGTTTTTGTTTCTTAGCTCAGGTAATTAAGTTGACGTTGCAAAATCTAATGGAACTACTCAGACTAAGGCACAAAGTTACCTTTTTTCAGCCTCTCAGTTGAGACGGGACGAGCTTAAAGAGAGCCGAAAGGCGAGGTAGTTCAGCCTAACCCTTTTTTCCCTAAAGATCATTTTCTTTTCATAAGGGTCTGCAACAGGCTATACTAAAGCGGATACAAAGTCAAGTCATGAGCCATTTTTTACCTCTAGTCTCTAAATAAGGGAAATTTTGACAAACATGAGGTTGACCGTCATCTAGAGAAGTGCAATAAACGCTTGTTGACCGGGGTATATGTGAGCTCGGTTACCGGTCGTTTCGATACAAGTATATTCCGTCGATTTGTAAATATAGTTTCACGAACTTGGCTTAAAGAACGAAGAATATTCACCCGAAGTGCTCAGTCTTTTTCACGCGCAAACTATCCTTGAAGAGAGATCGAAATTTTGATGTAATTTCCGTTCACTGCTCGAGTTTGTATCGAAACGACTTTGTATCGAGCCGAACAGTTTTAATTTCTCGATGTGGTAATGTCGGTAATACTGAAATAGAGATCGAAGATCAAATATAATTTTTACTGCGCGCCTGCTTCACAAGGAACACGATAATTTCGTATGTCCGGGCTACACAGTTTATCGGGATGACAGGGACTAAAAAATTTTTCATTCAATGTCTCCATGAAGGCTTTTGAGATCAGTCACCTTGCTGCTGAGGCATATTTTGGTTTGAGTCCACCTGTTAGCTTTAGGCCAGGGCTCAGAATTTCATGTGACAGCCAGCTGAACGAGCGGAAGTTTTAAAGCGACACATTTTTTGGATTCCTGGGATGAGTTGGCGATCATTAAGTTTTTTTTTCAGTCTGTGAAAGCATTAAAATATGAAAGCTGTTGTTTTCCTAATAGCAACCTTTTCTTATCGTGTGCCAAAAGCTCTACGGACCAAATTAAGACATTCTCACTCGGCTGGTCAGAGCCCTCAGCTGGTTGAAATCCCCACCCACTCGTCCCCCAGCTTTTCAATCCCTTGTTTTTCTACCAGGCCGTTTCAACCTGGGCACAAAACAGCCTTCCCCACATTTGATATCTCACCGGCGTTGGGAAAATGCTGATACGAACAGTTTTTCTTTATTTAGCCTTACGAAAATGTGTTAATTATTGCCACTAAAACGTAAAAGGTAAGAATCATCTTCCAGTTTCATTTTATGGCTAATTTTCACCCGTTTTTCCGAAGGCAGCTGTCTCGAACAATATGTCCAATTCATTGTGCCCTAATATAAAATGCTGGGCACGCTGTCCTATGTTTACTTTTTTCACAACCTTTTTTCAGCTAATACATGGTAAACTTCGACATAGCTTAAGCGATACACGAAAGATTGTACTATAGAGAGTGACTAAACCTTCTGCTAAAGATTGTATGTTTTAGGAATTTATTTTGGAACGAATGATCCCTTTGTTCCTTTGTTCTGTAAAAACCGGTACAAGCAAATTATTTTCTTAACGTCGAGCTGCTCGAAAAAGTTTTTTTTCACCTTTTTCAGCTTTTATTTTAGACTACACTAACTGCATATAAACTTAAATAGTTTTCTGGATACCTCCTTTCATTTATTGGGGACCAGCTGTAATTTAGCTAATTTAAAGTTGCGTGTGAAGCTTGCGTTAAATTAGACCACGTTGGTGCTCTATCAATTTTGATAATTTTCACGAGACACAAAAAAGAGAACAATCTATGGGACAGTAAGAAACCTTAATGTGTTTCCTTTTTGGAGATTTTAATGTTCCCTGGAACTTACAAACTCTCAGTATTAAAACTTCCATAATGTCCAGTGACAAATTCATATTTGATTGTAGCGGTTGTTGTTGTGCCCTTGAACATGAAACAACATAACGATGGAGAATAACAACAGTGACAACGTTGCATTATTTTTATGATGTGTTTACTGAGGAGCAAATTTCAGTTCGAAACATATGTTGTAAATTTACTATCAAATGAAAAACCGATGCTGATAATTAGCAGCAATAAGAAAGAATTTCGAAACATATGTTGTAAATTTACTATCAAATGAAAACCGATGCTGATAATTAGCAGCAATAAGAAAGAATGTTACCTTTTTATGTAAAAAAATTAGAACCATATTTTTTGTGATTCCTTTTTTCTGTGCTCCGCATGTCCAATCTCTATACCATCTGTCAATCAATAGTGTCAGTTAAGTGGCATTGATTGTTTCCAAACAAGAAACAATGCTTTCTTCTGCATGTTCAAAAAATAAAAGCACAAAAATACAGAACTTTTTGTAGACTTTTATTTGAAGTGTTGTAACATTTACTTGTGGTAGATTCCTATTTCAACTTTGTTTTCTTGTGTGTGTGCTGCCATACAAGTGTAACATACCTTTTCTCCCTGCCCTTGTTGTATTTCCCTTGAATTTTGTATTTAGCAAAAAATATATATTTATTTATTTACTTTAAATCTCATTTTTGGATGCCAGTGTTGATTTTCTTGCTATGATCTGGTAAAAAAATGTTTACAACAACTGTTCTGCTTATCATTTAGTTAAATTCATTTTGTTGCTAACTTTTGAAGCATCCTCCATATATATTTCACCATCCTGAGTTTTCTGACTTAAAGTGATAATCAATAACAATAATCACCATAACTGATTACTCTTATCAATATGTTAATCATCTACATACATTGATTGATGTTGATTAACATTAATTACTGTGGCAAGTAACTTGTAGTGTTTGGGAAAGACAATGCCTAGACTCTTGAACACAATCATTGTTTCTATTTCTCGATAAATTGTCAAAATTTAATATAGCAAATATTATGATTTCTGAAATTATTGAACCATTTCTCTTGATATTTATGAAGAAGACTAATTTTTTTCCTGTGATAGAAGGCTCATTTACACAAGCAGAAAAAAAGTGGAATGGCTCCCATTATACCCATCCTGTTCCTAAAAAGGTTGAAAGACACCTACTGGTCCTTGATCTTTCCGAATATATTTGACGTGTAGTATATGCCTCATCCCCAGTCGCTCACGATCACTGGGGGATATTTCAGTTAATTATTAAGGACAGTGGGGCGAAGCGAAGCAGATTTTCGACACAGGATTTGGCAGGCTTTTTCCTCTCTCTCCTTTTCCTTCCCATCACTCCTTGCTGGTGCTCTACGCTCATTCCCATCATCCCTCTGTCACCCTTTTCGCTTGTCTCACATGCTCGCGAGTTCCCAATCCCCACTTAGTCTTGGGAAAGCTTGTGTAGGAGACAGGTATAGCAGGGCTTGCAGGTGCTTAGAGTTATGTCAGTTGTAATGTTCTTGTTTTTGTTTACCCTACTCATATTAGGCAATTTTGTGGTGCCTTAGCCAGCATTAAAAGATGAATACTGCTACAGATGAAGCTGGTGCCAATTCAACTTTTCACAAAGTAAAAGTTGTTTCACCTTACCTTTCTGATTCTGCTGGTACAGGAACATCACAAGACAATAAAGAACAACAGGTTAGGACTTCATTACTACAATCTTGAACACAAGGGCAAAAGGCAGATGCATATTTTAATAGTACAGTTGAAGTTCTCCTTGTGACCACTTTCATAAGTGACCAGCTCTAGTGAAGACCACCTTAGTGAAACCCGGTTTAAACTGTGACTTAAACTTTGTAATGAAAATGCTCAGACTCGTAAGCGACCGACTGGACTTTTCTTTTGCTTTTTTTAGCTCTCGTAGGTGACCACTCAGAGTCCTATTCATATAAATGAACATTTAAATGAAACTGCACACTGCGCTAGTCGTTCTAATATTTAGATTTGGGATTACCGTAAAGACTCGCAGATAAGCCGCACCTTTTTTCCAAAAATTTGCGATCAAAATCGTAGGTGCGGCTTATCTGCGAGACCATTTGGGAAATTAAGGTGCTGGGAATTTCCGTGAATGGACACTTTTATGGCATAATACTGGAATAAAATTGCTACATTACAACAACAAGAGGGTGTTGGTCATTGCTTTTGCGAGTTTGGTGGCTCCTAAAAGAGCCGTTGGTGATGAGTATAAGCTTAATTCAAGCTTACATTTCTTGCCGTTAAACCTTCTTGTTTAACAGGTCTTTTAAACGATTTATGGTCGCTTTTCTCGAACAGGAGAACCTTACACAGCATGGAATTTCCATTCCCCCACAAAGTTGTTTACAGTGTCGACGACGGCCTGTTACTTCAAGGGTAATTGATCCCCCACGAGCGAGAAAATACCACGCTATTCTCGAGCATTCGAGAATAGCGTGGTCCAGTCTTCCATCGTCTGATATTATGCCTGGTTGCACAGCTTCGCACAGTGCATGCAAGAAAACAACAAATTTATGCACAAAATTCTATGGAAAAAAATGCCTTGAATGGAGAAATACCTGTGAACAAATACCAGAATAATATCAATCATATGTCATAATTGGTGGACATTATGTTTATTCTACTAAAGAGCTAAAATTACGGGTAAGACTTTAAAGTAATTTTCGATCAATTGTTGGCGAGTTTGCCTTGGATGAAGACAGAACACTTCATAGTCTCGACTTTGGATTTCTTTCGTGTTTTTTTCATGAAAAACTTTTTCCAAAATTTGAGTTGCTAAACTCGGGGTGCCGCTTATCTGCGGGTCTTTACGGTATTTTGGTCTAAAAAGTTGGACGTAAAGTTCAACCTTGTCTATACCAGGTATAAAGACACTCATTAAACATTAATTTTTTTTTTTCTTTATGAATTATTAATCAACAATGAGTTTCTGAAGCTCTCATAAGCAACCACCTTCTATTGTTTTACCTTGTAGTCGCTTGCGAGTCAGCTCATAATTTTTCTCGTAAACTTTTTCGAATTTTTGAGGTGGCTGCTTACAAAAGCTTCAACTGTACATGCAGCAAAGTACTTTTGTACTGTATACAGTGTATTTTTGTGGCTGGTTTTCCTTTTGGCAGATTTCTTATTATTTCTACCATTTTGATTTTGAATACAGAGGAGCTCTGGGAAGATGATGTAGAACAGAGTTTTTTGGAATTTGCATGTCATCCATTAATGATTTTATACCCCATCGAGTAAAATGGTTAAAGGCACTAAGTAATGACTTCAGCACAGAATTGACCTAATACTGCAATATCATCATGACGTAGCCCCTTTAAAACAAAACAAAGACTGACTTCAGTTTGCTTTGTTTACAGTTAGCATCATCTTCTCTTGCTAACCGCCAGCAACGCCAGCAACGAGTATACAACATGATGAAAGATCTCCAGCAAAAGCACTTAGCAACACTTTTGCAAGGAGAAATGAGTGAAAGGGAAAACAATGATATGCAAGAGTCTCAAAACATCTGTCGTATATGTCACTCACTGGGCGATGAACCACTCATTACACCTTGCCACTGTTCTGGATCAGCTAAGCATGTACATGCAACATGTCTGTTAACTTGGTTTAAGAAAGCTGTAAAAAACACCTGCGAACTCTGTCGACATAAGGTTGCTATCAAGAAGAAAGGGAGGCCATATTCAGAGGTTGTTGATATGTACTTTTTGACTTATGTTACATTATTACAATGCAACTACTTGAACTGGGACTCTTGGAAGAAGTTTATCCAATAGTAACGTTTTTTGAAAGCAAAGATCCTCAAGTGAGCATAAAACTTCAAGGTTCAGCTATGCAACTGTTGAAAACTTTAAAAACATAAGAACTAACCTGACCTCTCAGGAAACAGCCCTCAAGTCTATTAATGTTAATGATATATGAAATGAATCATATATGAACTGCGGAAATGAAATGAAATGAAGGTATGATCGTCGCAGTGAAACGCAATTTAAGCAATTGCGTAAAGAAGCCTGAAAAAAAATTCAGGACTTCAACGGGGTTTGAACCCGTGACCTCGCGATACCGGTGCGATGCTCTACCAACTGAGCTATGAAGCCACTGACGTTGGGAGCAGGTCAATTATGGGTTCATATGTTCCCGTGAAAGAAATGAGTGTTAATGATATATGAAATGCGACGATCATACCTTCATTTCATTTCATTTCCGCAGTTCATATATGATTCATTTCATATATCATTAACACTCATTTCTTTCACGGGAACATATGAACCCATAATTGACCTGCTCCCAACGTCAGTGGCTTCATAGCTCAGTTGGTAGAGCATCGCACCGGTATCGCGAGGTCACGGGTTCAAACCCCGTTGAAGTCCTGAATTTTTTTTTTTTTTTTTTTTTTTTTTTTTCAGGCTTCTTTACGCAATTGCTTTAATTGCGTTTCACTGCGACGATCATACCTTCATTTCAAGTCTATTAATGTTATTTTGTGAATCTTTTGTTTTCAAAAAATGTTGTGATTGGATAATCTTCCAAGTGCCCTAGTTTGGGTAGTCGCACTGTAAATGCTTGTTTTGTAAGTACATAAACATTCAATCCTGGCTACCTAAGTGGTACTACATAGTGTATTTAGTGTCCATCCTATAGAGTTGTGTGCCTTTAAAGCTAAGAGAAGCTACATTGTCACACTGTTGCTATCTCTTTATAAAGCTTTGCGTCAATTTAATTCCAAAAATAATAATGGTCCAGTTGAGTTATTTAGGGCTATGATCCAGCATTGAGACTGTTTTCTCCCACCTGTTGCAACAGTTAGGAAAGGTTCATGGTCTTAAAAATAATTGAAGAGAAAGTACTGCCTTTGCCCTCAACATTTGCAAATGATCAGCCTTTAATAATTATAATATTATCTTGGATAAGGATGAAAAGCCATAATCACCATCACATGACACTTTTATTCAATTGACTTTTCAGGGTGTAAGAAAGTCAGTCTTATAGTTTGCCATTAGGGCAAGCTGTAGCTATCATGTACTAGCCCAGAAGTTATTTCATTAGCCCCAAAATTCACTAGCCAAAAATAGCCAAATCCACCAACCCCCAGGCTGTTGGACACTGTTTATTTTTTTGCATGCTGCTCTTGAGTAATTATGGTATTTTCTTTATTAAATTTCAGTGGCGCAAGCCAGAAGACAGGCCTATTCCAATAATATGGTTTACAGTTTTTCTTGTTGGACTGTTTCTCAATGTGTTTGCCATTGCTGTCAATGCATCAGCCCTGTGCTATTCCACGCCGTGTGTGATTTTCTATGTTGTCAATGGATTCGGAGTGATTCTGGATGCTGCCTTTCTTTATTTCTGGTGGACAAAGTGTTTGTTCTTTTGGAAGAAATGGTGCGCCTTAAACCAGGATTGGTCAATTGTGATTGGTCCTGGCCAGTTAGCTCCTCAGCGGACAAATCAGGATGAACTGAATGGAGATAGGACTACTACATCTTGCATACAAATGCCACATATTGTATAATACTACAGAAGCAAGTGCTGTAAGGAGCATGTAGTAAGAAATCAACTGCTCACCAAATTTGATTGACATTTTTTGGTTTATTAGTTAACTTAATGGCCTTGGTGATGAATTAATATAATTGCAGTCACTTAACTTTATATCATAAGATGAAGTGGCAAGTAGTGCATGAACTCCCAGGTGGGTGCAGACTTGAATGGGACCATTGGTGACAACTCATCAAAGTCAAAATAATTTGACAGCAGTCAATGATCAGTTAGGGTTAGTTATAAAACTTTATCAGTAATCAGTCAATTAGAAGGACTACCAATTTTTATTTGCCTATGTGTAGTCATGCTCTCCCAGCGAGAAGAGAGTATGACTTCACATAGACTACTTCCAACAGCTCTTCAAAATGTCATTGTCATCAACAGTCCTATTCGGAACTACTACACTCACTCAGATGACAATGTTAAACCTACTTATGACAGAATTCCAGTGAATTATTCACTGGTAATAAATTGTCAGCTGTGTAAAGTTATTATTTATGGTAAAGAACTTTATTTTAAAACTTATAAGTTATTAATATCACATCAGTATTACCATATCAAAGTATTATTTAGATTGTATAATATAATTTATTTGTAATAACATTACCAAGAATTAAGTTGAATATTATTGCTGGTTTATCAAACTAATGTCATTTGATTCACAGATAATATATTGACAGCAGTTACAATGGAGAACTAAAATTAATTTTGCTTATGCCGACATGACTGGAAGGGGAAATAAGCTTAACATTCCTTGTTATGCTTTTCTCGTTGATCTTGTCATTTTTGAACAAAAATAAATAAGTAGAAAGTGAAAAATGTACAGTACTTTGTCGTTTGCAAATGAGAACATTTTTGAAAGTGCAAACCCAACCCCTAACCCCCCCCCCCCCCCCATTTCAATCCCCATTCCCACCCACACCTGCGAGTAAAAGCTGCAGCAGGAAGTTGAAAGACTTAATGGGGTGAAGTGAAATGACTGTCCAGAAAAGTACTTTATACCAATATGACCCTTATATTTTTTACAGTGGAAGTCGGAAAACTGTGAACACTTGAAATATCTCAGGAATGTTTATTGTGTTATGACCAATCACAGCAAAGATCAGAACATACGAACCAGCCGCAAAACCACAAACTAATTAACGTTGTTGCTTGCGGTTCAGTCTTCTCACGTCTGATTGGCTTTTTTCTTGCAACACAATAACATTCCGTTCACGGTTTTCCCAGACTATTTCTGAGTTTGCCCAAGTCTCTGTTTCAAAGCGAGGCTAAGTGCGAAGCTATAGAGTGTTTTCACTCACGTGGCCAGCATCTATGTAAATTTATTTGAGCAAAAGAAAACGTTTGCATAAGAAAAGAGTTCAACTCCCAGAGGACTGGTTTGGGACACTAACATGGCCGCCGTTGCATTGTTTTGGGACACCAATATGGCCGCCGTGACGTCATGTGAAAACACTCTCTTGATCTGAAAATTATTTTTTATTCTCATGCAAATTAAACTGATTTTCAGTCCAGAAAGGTTTTGCACTTAGCCTCGTTTTAAAAGTGAGATTTTTGGAACTCGGGAACGGCCCATCAAAAAATCACCGTCAGATAACGTCTTGGCCAAAATTTACCCAAAGAACAGTCAACTATTTCACAGTAAGAATCAGGAATATGATTTTGCTAAATACCTAGGGGATACAAAGAAAACGTTCTTAATTTTGTCAATTTAAGGGAGGACGGAAGGACACAAAGGCTTTCCTATTTTCTAAATTTTCTTTTTGATTATACATTATGTGGTCTTCAAAAATAAATGTTCAATAGAACCAAAAGTCTTCTTTATATGCGTGGCCTAAGTTTCATTTGCAGATTAATTTATTGCTTTCAGTTTTATTTGATCTCTCTTTCCCAGCCCTTAACCCATATCAACAGAACACAGTACCTATGTGGCGAAGAGCTCGGTAAATAAGTCAGTGAAGTCTTTGCAGAAATGTTCATCACGAACATCACATCGTCTTTCTAGTTATCAGTGGCGTGGCAAGATTTTAGTGGGGGTACACAGAGACGATTATTTTTCTTCGACGGTGGTCTGAACCATCAGCTATTAGTAGCAGTACAAATTTTTCTCCAAAAAAAAACGACAAATGACGGTCCCTAGTAGTCTGCTTGCAGTCCTCCTTTTCTCGTAAAATCTGTACGAAGGTCCACTTCTTATCCCAGCCAGCGCGACAACAACGACGTTGCAATATGAGATTTGCGCCATCGTTTATCTCCGCTCGCGTGCATGGGCGTGGAGTAACTTTGCAAAGAAAAATAAGACTCCTTGCCGTCCGAGCTACTAGGTACTACTAAACAGTGGCAAATCTATTGATCTCAACCAATCCTTCGCGAAAATGAGAGAGTACGCCAAGATATGAAACCTCTATGTTTTTACTATTATATAATATCTTCGACATTTGATTGTTCCAGTCTAGGTAAGCACGTTTCCGAAAGGCGGATCCAGACATTAAGATAAGGGGGGGGGGGGGGGGGGGGAAGGGGGTGAGGTTATCTAGACCCTGAGATAAGGGGGTGGCCGGGTCTCAAAAAATTGTTGTTTGGTCTAAATTGGTTGTGTTTTCACGACAGCGCTTGTCTCGCTTAACATTCCTGAAGGTGTTTTGTTTATAGACTCCGTTAAGCGACTTAAAAATGATAGGTGTTTTCACGAGTAAGATTTAATTTCATCTTACAGTAATTTGAGTAGACCACGCGCGCGAATAAATCATTTTGAATAATATGGCGGGAGATCCAAACGAAGCTCGCTTGTTCGTCCTTCTTCTTTTAATCACGGTTTATATGCGCTTAGTTTTCTTTCGACGAAGGAACAGATTTCAGCAAAGGCTGAGATTGCTTGCACTAAGAGGCAGGAGAAGAGTAATGGAAGCTTACTTTTATCATCCTCGGAGAAAAATATGCCGCAGAAGGAAAGTTGCGTGGGTTCTGGAAAGGCCTCAATTTGAGACGTGCCATTCCGGTGGAGAAGCAAGTAGCAGTTGCTTTGTGGCGGCTTGCAACAGGAAACTCATACCGAACTACGGGACTTGTTTTCGGAGTTCGAAGATGCACTGCGCTCATATTAAAAAATGAATTTTGCTCAGCACTTCTGACGACCGCTAAAGGTTATATAAAGTTCCCAAAAGGAGAAGCCGAAACAAGAAGAGCAATTGAGGAGGAACAGAAATGGAACGCGTGTACGGTATTTCCGATTTGAGGGCCTTGTCAGATGAATGACCGCAAGTTGCTTCCCATTGGTGGAAATTAATCGCCGACTCGCTTAAGCTACCTGGTTTGGTGGCTTAAATTTAATGAGAATTGCATTGAAGTTTGCCGACTCGCTTAACTTTAAGCGAGTAGGAAGAGCAACTGTTTTCACGAGATTTCCGGTTGTCACTCGCTAAGCGACCTGAAAAACCGCTCGTGAAAACACGGCCATTAAGGGGGGGGGCGGCGCCCCCCTGGGACCCTCCCTTAGTTCCGCCACTGCGTGCGAACTAGGGCATACAGTCGTTACCCCCCTGGCCCCAGTTGTTCAAAAGGTGGATAGCGCTATCCGATGGATAAATTACTATCCAAAGGATAACGCAATTGGTTTTCGTGCTACTCATCCTCTGGACAGCGATTTATCCGCTGCATGATAGCGCTATTCAACGTTTGAACAACCGGGCCCTGGAGTCTAAAAAGGTTTGATAACTCATGCGGTTTGTCAAAAGTGGAAAGAATTTAAACAGTCGAGTTTAGATAAAATGAAGGTTTGGAAGTTCCATGGTGTGGTACGAGGAGCTATTTGGATCAATTTTTGGAAAGTTTCATCTATTTTATCAATTGTGACTATTTTGAGTCGAATGTTACGAAACCCTTCGAGCACAAAAGCGGGAGGGGAGGGGAGGGTAAGGTGCTTCCGGAGTCGATGTCCCAATCTCTTCACCTTTAGGGCTGAAAAGACTAATCCCGATGTGACCTGCGCGTGCAACTATTTCCACTTGAATTTAATTGAACTTTGCCAAGGTTTTTTTACATAAATCAACAAGTTACTTTGTACAAGTATTGTCAACAGGATTCCATCAATCCACTCAAAATAAACTTTAGAAAGTACGTGAAATTGAAATAATCTCTCTCCGGTCATTTCATTCCTTTGCATAAAGATGAAACTTTTCTCCTATGCTTTCCTTTTGTTACATGTATTCAGTATTTCTGGTTACTTAAACTAAAAATGGACTGGAATAATCTACACTGGACTTTTCAATATGAAATGAAGTTTCCTGTCAGTTACATAACTTAGGTATTCACATTCTTTGAAGAAAAGACCAAAGTTTACGATCGACTCTTCAATTTTTGTAAATAACAAGTTGCCCATATAACAGCGAAGGAAAGTAACTTTTTTACCGCCGTCTTTAAATTCTTGCTTTATGCTCCTCGTAAGTAAAACACTTTTCTTTTTTTCTTTTCCTTTGTTTCTTCAAAGGGGCATTTAATGTAACAAAAGTCAACAAGCTAAGCAAAAGACGACTCCATTAGTGTACACCTTTGTAACCTAAACTATAGCCTGCGAAGCAAGCGCTTCCATTTGGTTTCGGAGCAAAGAAAGACCGGCTTTGGCCGCACGAGAAATGATCGATTGAGAGGCATTACTTGCGCCATTTTTCGCGCGGTCTTTGACTCTCGTTCCTCGCTCTTTGCTCCTAAACCGGTGGAAACGCTTGCTACGCAGCTACCTAAACTACAAAAATATACAAACATATAATCAGGAATATCAAATTTTGATTCAGATAAAGACACAAGTACCCCAAATATCTTGCTAAGCAACAGAAAAGTGTCCAGAGTCAACTATGGGTACTCTTTCGTAGCTAACTAAAATGTTTGATTATGTTCACCACTAATTACGAGTCATCCTCAACTCTTTTTTAAAGCAACTATGTTTTAGGTAGCATTGATATTACTGTTCACTGATCACTTATGAATGACTGCCGGTCGACGGTCTGTAAACCTCCTAGAAATGTGGGTTATACGTACTTCGCTGTTGTCCAATTGGACAAAGAAAGCTCTCGCCTGCAAGGCACTGTTATGGTACTTATCTTCCTTTGGCGTCCTAAGACCGAGGATTCGTGATAAGGCTTATCGGGTTTTGGTATAGGAGTACTTATAGTGGAAGAGGGTAGGGCCATTCTTAAGAAACAAGCACCCCTGAAGATTTCTGCCTGTTCGTTTTTGGGCAAATCTTTGACGAGTTTTACCGTTTGCTGCCAGCGACATACTTCTCTAGTTATGGAAGGTGCTCCGCTCGCCACAGTGACTCGTCTCTGCAATCGTCTTCTGTCCTGAACTGCGTCCCTATGCCGGATTCCGCTCAATTTTCTTTCATCTTTTGGCTCATTTCCTTTTTCGATCTCCTTTTCACATCCTTCTACGGCTAAATCTCCCTGTTGCGACTGCCGGCGGAGCGGCTTTGAGGGAGCAACGTAGGACTGTGAAAGGCTTCTACGATACTTTGGCTTGAGCCCAGAGTCGCCATTGATGACTGTAGTGGGTGATGTCTTCTCTTCATTTTCTTTCTCGGTCCAAGCATGAAATTTACCCGGAATGTTCTCTGCAGGTTGCGCGCCATTATCCAAAATGTTACTCTTCAGAGGGGAAGCTTCAGAAAACCCGCTGGGGCCAGCCCACCTGGCTGCTGTTACATCTGCGGTGGCACTTTTAGGCTTCTCTTTAGTAATTTCGTCACCTTCAGTCGTAATCGACGACTCCACCTTTTTACCAACTGAATTCAATTCGGACAGAGATAGCGACTTGTCCGACAAGCTCCGGGGAAAGGTCGACCTTGAATTCGAAGTTACCCTATCTTTGCTGTCAAAAGTCTCTGGAAAGGAAGTACTTTTTCTAAACACTTGACTCAGTGATTGTTCGGATTTTTTCCGCAGCGGTGTCAAGCGTGGTAAGGTGTCAACACTTTCCTGGGCGACTTTCAGTGGCGCGCGACACTGTTCCCCATTTTTGGTATCGTAATATTTTGCGATGTACAAGTGGTGGATAGCAAAGTTGGTCATTTTGGCGGCTGATTGTCGTAAGATCTTGTTTTTCATTTTATCTATCTCCTCCAGCTTTTTGTATAGCGATTTTTCCTCGCACGGATTTTTGCTGAGCAGGGCAACTGACAAATAACTTTGCGTCTTCTTCATGACTACCTTCCTTCAGTGTTCTGACTGAGACCTTGTTATACCTCAAAACGGACCAGATTTAACCTCGCCAGTTAATTAACTACCATTTGGTTGTTTGAGCAGCGTGGTGTCTCAATCTACACAAGTTTGCGGTTTATTTACTTTACAAGGCTTAACTTAATCTTGTTTGTACAGTACCTTTTATCTTTATTGCGTGCTGGTTCCAAGTTCACCAGGATGTAGAAGAAAACAAGGAGTATTTACAACTTTTTCTTTTCGTTTTCATCACGTAGGTCACGTAGGCATGTTTGACATGTTTTCCTTTACATTAATTGGCCTCCCAAGGGTGCATGCTAAGTACTGTAGTACCTAAAGAATACAGTGCAAAACAGGATTTGCTTACGTGCATAGCACTAACTTGACAAAACGTTTACAAAAGGTGACCCTTATAAGGTTTGATTTTTTCGTTCGTGAAAGCATTTTAACCATGAGAACTTTGATTAAATAATGATGATGTTAGCTGCTCTGTTAGGGTTTATTCCCGTGCTGTCTTTTCTAATGTTTTTTGAATGGCTACGCAACTCCGCCGCAATCAAGCACGTTGATGTTTCAGTCATGAGATCGCGATTTGGGGCGGGTTTTAGTAAAAGACCAAGGTTAGAACACGGATGAGGCTGATTGGCTCGCTTTCACTTCAGCGATAAATAAGTAATTGTCCAGACTTTTCTGAGACTGGACGGAAATACCTAAGATCGACCCCTGAAATGAAAACACGTGAAGTGCTCCGTATATAGTTGAAACTCACGTGCGTGATTTTAAGAAGAACATGTGCTAATTAATACACTAGTCCTTTACCAGGAATAAGATAACGTGCTGTACATCGAAACTTAGTGGCCAACCACGTAACGCATAATTCGCAGGTCTATATGTCACGGAAGCGTAGTTTAGTGTATACATGCCCCATGGAAGCATTCAAGCACTTTTTCTTCGTTTGCCATCTTCTCAGAATAGTTACATAACACACCCACTTATGCTTGGCTTTGGGTATTTTCTTGCTCTTCGTGCATGTTCTGAAAGAATTAGGATGATCGCAGGAATGGACTAAAATGATAGAACTTGGAGGGGTGAACAAGAAGTTACGACTGAAAATCCCTATCCTAGGCATGCCATGCAGCTGACCCGCCACGTCTTGTGTTTCGCATGTGGAATGTCACGTGTTATTTTATACGAACGGACGATGCAGTCTAGATAGATAGATAGACAGTTTAGATAGATAGATAGTTTATTTGTAAAAAGCTTGCAGCTACTAAGCTGAATTGTGTATTTACAATATAATATATAATACGATATAACATAATCTTAGTGAGTATAATAAAATGAATCTTAGTGAGTCGAAATGATAATGATAAAGTCCTAAAA
Source organism: Porites divaricata (assembly GCA_038088405.1). Classification (NCBI taxonomy): domain Eukaryota; kingdom Metazoa; phylum Cnidaria; class Anthozoa; order Scleractinia; family Poritidae; genus Porites; species Porites divaricata. The sequence goes on from JBBMOI010000008.1 coordinate 1,374,370, forward strand.
ATATAACAAAACTTAAAACTGTTAAAATATATACAACGTCATCGATCTCATTTACAAAACTCACCGAGCGCTAAAATTCGTTATCAATACATGATCTTACTAAAAAACTATTTTTGAAACACTCGGTCTTACATTTGGGAATCACAAAACGCCTTTTGCACCGAAGATTGTAACACGACGGTCCTGACGATTGAAGCATATTATGTAAGCGATGGGCCGGGTCATTAGCAATCGAGAGGAAGGTCTTTTTACATAAGCTAGAGATCTAGTCATTGATAGACATAATATTTGAAAGCTCTAAGGCCTTTCTATAGGCCAGTCCCGGGCAAATGATTCATCAAGAAGGAGACTGCGCGTCCCACTCGAATTTTCTGGGAGTATTAGGGAAGGCAAAACATTTTTCCAAGAGTGGAACTGAGGAGTGGAGACTAAAAAGTGCCTAAAAAATAACCTAGGACTGACTCTCCTCTTAGTAAGCCTCTTTTTTCGGAAAATAGTTGCCGGCTCCGCTGTCCCTGAGTACATGATTAACCCCCCCGGGTAAAAATCTCTACAGTGCAAGTAGTCTTTGTTTACAAGTGTGCGGGCAGCGCAACTCGTACTCGTGATCACACAGAAATTAGAAGTAGGTCTCTATCTCAACACAGCAGATGAGCGGAATGCATGAATCTACATACGTGTAATTGCACGGGACGGGAGACAGTGAGGCTCTTGCATGGGACCCGCTTCCCATCAAACGACTTTTTTCTAATAAGTGTTCCCCCCTTCCCTTTGTGTTTTTGTTAATTACGAGCGTCCCAAAATGGGATCGTCTTCTTTCCCCTTTTATCCGGGGAGGCTCTGCTCCGAGGTCTGACCCATTGAACCAATGAAGCTTTCCCAGGTAGAGAAAGGAATCCAGCAGACTTTGACAAACTCGAAGGGTATAATCCAAAAGGGCTGAAAGTCGTCGCGCCGAAGTGGGGCCAAGCAAATAAGGGCCTCTTTATATACCATTTTGGACAGAAAAGGTGCCCCTTTCGTATACCTTCCATTGAAACATACCTAATTTAGAATTTGCATCCCTTTCAACTGCTGTAAATGCACTGTCTTTAAAATATAAATAACTATATTGGTCCATAGAATTGATTTGTACAGTGCGTAGCTATGGCCTGCGTAGCAAGCGTTTCCAATCGAGTTATTGCGCTTACCTGATGCTATTCTATTTCTACGACCCTAGTATGTTTATTTAAGTTGGAGTTCGAATTTCGTGGAAAGAGTTGTGTAGGAAGAGGGAACATGGTGGTCGAGATGCCATCTTGAGCCTCCTACCTTGTAGACACACCTAATTGTAAATTCTGAATTCTGAATTCTGAATTCTTCTGAATTCTCCTGCCTTGTGTATTATATTGTATGGAGGGTGAATTTGAGAAAATTATTACGAAAATTCGTTTGAGCATTAAGGACAACAACAACTAACTGCAGAGTAATTTTCATTGACCTTTTTAAAGCATTTCCTACAAATTTTAGATCGTATTTTTACCCATTTACTGTGGTACTCTGGCCTGAAAACTGTGGCCTGGGTTATACCTGTTGAGGAACCTGGGCTCAAGCTGGTCGTGACGCAGGCGACCCAGACGCAGTGTGTGTCAATAGTCGTGTCAATATATTTTCATGGACAAAATGCCGCGAGTCGTCGAAACTCCCATGAACTAAAAGTGGCATTAAAGGTATCTTAGCTTTGTTTTGTTATATTTTGACTTTTGGACTATTTTAGTTTATGGGAGTTCGACGACTCACAACTCATCGTATTTTGTCCATTCTGTGAAATTAATATATTTAACACGCACTATGTCTGGGCTACCTGTGTGACGAGGACGGAGGTGCATTTAGTTATGCAAAGACTCCGTCCCCTCACGCGACATTTTCGTTTGACTTTAATCGTAGCAGGGGTATTGGTAGTTGCGCTTTTCCTCAAGAATATTCGGCGCCTTTTGCCACCAAATTTCACATGGATCGACCTAAGAAATCACGAACAGAGTCTTCCCATCTTATCTCCTGTCGTGGAACCTCGATTGCTGCTCGAACAATCTTTGTTTCTGCTTGTAATCATTTCGTCTTCCCCAAACAAGCAAGTAAACGCACAAAGGAGAAAAATGATACGAAAAACTTGGGGGAATGTTGGTGAAACTCGTGTACCAAACGATGTAGCATGGAAAGTCGTTTTTATGATGGGCAAAGCACAAGAAGACAAAATGGACCGGGCAATTATGGCGGAGCATAGCAAAAATGGTGACCTACTTATTGGTGACTACAAAGACGGATATAGAAATATTCTCAAGAAACTCCTTATGGCATTTCACTGGGCATCCAAAATAAAGTGTTCCTATGTTTTGAAAACGGATGACGATGTTTATATCGAGATTCCTAAGTTAATTGAGTGGGTGATTGCCCGAAACGATGTGAATTCTCTCTATGGTGGTAATCTTTACCACGCAGAAGTAGTCCGAGACAAGAGTCATCGGCATTATGTTACCGAGAAGGATCTCTCCCTGGAACACTACCCTGTGTATTGCAAAGGCTCAATGATGGTAGTTTCAAAGAGTTTGGTTCCAAAGATGGTGGATTTATCAAAGCACATAAAAAGAATTGGTCCTGATGATGCATATATAGGTCTCCTAGCCTTCCAACTGGGTTTGAAACCGGTTCAAATAAAAGGATTTCATCAATCAAGTTACATTTATATGTTTATCAATTTGTTAAGTACATGTCAGTTACAGAAATTAATAGGGATTGGAGATTCTCTAAGTCCAAGTCAAGTAGAGTATATTCATGAAGTGAAGACATCATTAGCAAATGGTAATGAAATACCTTCTACTTTTTGCACACCACTGCTTGGAGAATTTCTGCTTTCACTGGTACTATGTTGTACATTGCTGTTGATATTGTTATCATGCTGCTGCAGGCAAAGATTTTGCTCGAGAGTAAAAAAGTTGAGATGATCTTTTAGTGACCAGGGGTCTGTTTCTCAAAAGTCCCGATAATAAATGGTCCAGGAAAGCTGTTTTATGTTTGCTGTGTGTACATTTGATATATTGAGATTTCAGTAGCTTTGCAAATAATAGGATACAACTATCAGTTAACAAAACGAAATGGATTGGCTTGTTTCTAGGAACTGCTTTTTTAATCTTTAGCTTTTGATTTTATTGGCTTTGGCCATAAAAGTTACCAGGACTTTTGAGAAACAGGCCCAGGTGATTTGATTTATTTTTAAATGCACTCTTCATTATACAGAAAAAAAGATTTATTTGCTATGAAGAGGTCAATATTTATTTATCACCAAAATTCAGTGTATAAGCAAAAATGTTTCTTCCAAAAATGTTTGACAACCAATCCAGTCTGTCTCCTTGGTCTCTGGGGACAAGGTAGCATGTTCCTGATGTTCAGATTGCAGGGACAATGCAAAGAGATTTGACTTTGCATGTCACTTAATGCTGCACACATTATGTGAATGCCTGTAAGGCCCGGTTCAGACGCCGAACTTTTCATGAGCCGAACCTAATTTGAATTAAGGCCGACCCAAATTATTTAGACCGGCTGAATTATTCAGACGCCGATCTTAATTCCAGCCGAACTAAATTTAAAAGGAGAAAACTGCTCATTTTGGTCAAACTACTTACAAAATACGTTATAATAATTTATGCATTAGGTTTAGTACATGAAAAGTTCGGCGTCTGAATCAGAGCCGTTCCAAAGTCGCTCCAAAGACAAAATTCCTGGCTGAGCTAGGCGAAAAGAACAGCTGAGCCGTTCCAAATTGAAACAGGCGTTCCTAATTGATTCAGACGCTCCAAACTTTTCATGTACTTAATTCAATGTATTAGGTTCGGCTCATGAAAAGTTCGGCGTCTGAACCGGGCCTAACAGGGTATGGACAAGGTAAAGTAGAAATTACAAAGTAACCCACACCTTGAAAACTGTGGCCAAGGTGAAAATGATATACTTTTCAGGGGGTGGGGGTGTAATGAAAACTACAAAACTAAGACAAATAGACCTCAAACTCTAAGAAATTCTAGCCTCCCGAGGAGAAACAAAGTAAGAAGTAAAACTAGAGAAAACAAAAGACAAAAGATTCAGTTAAAAGAGTGTTGTAGTTAATTTTTTATCTCAGAGTCAGTTATTTTATATTGTTTGATTGTTGTTGGGTGTGGTAATGATCGAATGCTAATGAATTTGAAACAAAGGAAATATAAAAATTAACTGAGATAAAAAATTAACTGCAACATATACATTTTAAAACCAAGGAACTGCCAAAGTTATTTTGAATTTTATTGTTCACAAGCATTTAAGTCTTAAAATCCAAAACTGAGGAATATCTGACCCAAAGCACAGTTTGGTCCTGTCTTGTGAAAATTTTGTTGTTTCACTTGGGCTGTACTACACAGGTTAAGGATGTAGATCTAGAGGGAGGACATTACATGTGCGCATGGAGATGCAAAATTTCTTTTTGAGACTGAAAAAATTTCACAAGATCTTTGCTCAACAATCCTATGGATATTTTTGTTGAAACTGAAATATACAGATAGATACAGAGAAAGAAAGATACAGAGTATTTATACTGTCTTTCTTGGTTATTTTGCCAGAGTTGTGCTCAAATATTACATTGTAATATAAGTATTTAATGTTAATAAAATTATTTGCAAGAGAGAGTTATAAAGCCAGTGAAAGAATATTTAACAATTAGTCGCCGAAGGCGACGAATTGTTTTAGTATAATTACATTGATGATTATTCGAGAAAATAAAATTATTGATCAATTTCCTACCCCGAAACATCAAAAAATCTGGCTGCCATTTTGAAAACTGCTAGCCTTCAACGCTATAATCACCGCGCGGTGATTATAGCGGGATAAAGCGAAGCTCTTAGCCAATCACAGCGCTCTATTTTCGATAGTCATCGATGTAATTATACTAATTAACAATTAGTCGCCGAAGGCGACGTGAATATCGGCGAATAGTCACCGAGACTATTCGCCAATATTCACGTCGCCTGAGGTGACTAATTGTTTTAGTATAATTACATTGATGATTATTCGAGAAAATAAAATTATTGATCAATTTCCGACCCCGAAACATCAAAAAATCTGGCTGCCATTTTGAAAACTGCTAGCCTTCAATGCTATAATCACCGCGCGGTGATTATAGCGGGATAGTGCGAAGCTCCTAGCCAATCACAGCGCTCTATTTTCGATAGTCATCGATGTAATTATACTAATGTTAATTAAACATTGCATTCACAGCAAACGACAAACGTGAATTTGTATCATGTGACTAAGTTTCCCCTTTACTTGTTGTTTTACTGTTCATCATAACGAGACAAAAAGTGGTAGATTCATGCAATTCTATCCATAAGAATATTATTGTTTTAAGCTCTTTTTATCTCCTCATTTCTCATTTTGAAAATCACGTTTGCCATTTGCTGTAAACGCAATACTTAATCTCTCTATTACCAATCTTTTTTTAGTCAATAAATTTTTCATAATTTGTAGGAAACAAAATTCAGAGAATGAGCATTAACTAACTACAAGAGAACGACTGGAGAACTGACAATTTGACTAACAATAGACGACTGTTTAACCGTGACAATAGACGCATCGAAATGCACCAATTACTGATTACAAGTCTTCATAGCCAATAACATCACGGCTTAACTGACAGACGACCAATAACATCATGACATAATTGACCAATCAGATCAATAACCAGAGTATAATACCATCAACTGACGTGATACAACTCACTTTGATTCTGAAGATGACCACCGCACAGGTTGTTGAAACATCAGTCATGACTGTCTACAACAACAGTCCTATTCAGGACTACGTGCACCTGGACGATCAAACTCAACCTACTTTTGAAATGACTCCTGGGTTCAAACCTTTTACAGGATACTCATACCTGCCAACCTCCAGAGATGAAAAATCTGGAGACTCTCTATTTTGCACTGCACCCCCCCACCCCCGAATGTCAACAGCACCAACACCCACCTACCTCCCCCCCCATGCCAACAAATTGCCTTAGGACATTATATGACATCTTACATGAAGTACATGGAATCAAAATGCGCTTTCATCATTGTAATGACGAACAAAATCTTTGTCACTGACTAAACATGCACAAAAATGTCCCAGAAACTTTACAATGAATACAAAAAGTTCGAATTTTGTGAAAAAATGGACTAAATTTCAAACTAAAGCACAGAAATGCTCAAAATTCCATTTCATCCGGGAGAGTTGGCAGGTATGGATACTTTATTACATAAATAATATAAATTAAACAATACAGGGTGACAAAATTCTGTTTATTACTAAAAATATTAAATGTCCAAATCATCATCAGGATCCTCATCATCAAAATCATCTGCTTCATCAGGTTGGTAGAATACCTTCCCCTCCCCTGAGGGCTGTACTGTAACCTCGCTTGTCTTCTTCTCGTGGTACATGTAGGGAAGCTGAAGGTTTGATCGAGCTTGTCGTTCGTCATCAGTCAATTTGAGATTAAATGTCAGGTTCTGAGTTGGATCAACCTGAACAATTGGGAAGGTGATGATTAGTTGATTTTCTGTAGTGTTAAGTCTGAAAACAAAAACACCCTTTTTCCCTGATTTCTTAGGTGCAGGTGGAAAGAGACTCTGAAAAAACAGTAAATAAGGGGGTAAGGGCTGGAAGAAACATGACTGCTGTGTCGGTAGAGAAACCGCAATTGAAGGGGTGCATTGAGTAAGGCCCCAATAATTATCAGAATTATTAGAGAAAGGTACTCCTGCTGTGATTATTATCAAATTCTACCTTAAATTAAAAAAAAAAACAACAACAATAACAACAACAAGACAAACTGGAAGGAAAATACAGAAGTTTATCAGAAATCAGCTGGAAATTACTCCAAGCGGCCTCTCATCATCTACACCCCTGAAGGCATGTTTTATGAACTGGCCTTTTGTGGGAGCAACGGAAAGAGATCTTGGAGAAAGGGCAGGCACCCTAGAAATCAGCTTTTGAGAATTTTCCACCAATATTCAATTTGTCATCTCACGGTGGAAAAAACTGAATTAACATGATAGCAGTGTATCGGTAGGTTTCAGTGGGTATGCAATGAGCATTCGGCTACAGGTGTGGGCCCAGTTGCTCGAAGCATGGTTAGCGTTAATCAACATTTAATACCTTGACAACGTATTGGTTTTGATACTGCTTAACCAATGGTTAAAGCTAACCATGCTTTGAGCAACTCAGCCCAGATGGTAAGGCACCTTAACACAAGCACAAACCCTTTAACTTACCTCTGCCTTTTAATATATGTTTATATATTAATTAATTAATTTTTTTTTCTTTTTTCTTTTTTGGAGGGTATGTCTTAGCATGGGAATTTGGTTTCCCCCCACTACCGTCCTGTTTACCATTTTTGTATTTTTGTTTGATTGTATATGTTAGTATTAGTTCATTTGTATCAGTTATGTACTATGGTTACGAACTGTGATTAAAGATTAATCATAAAGATTTAACTTACCTCAGTCACTGGTTCATTATATTTTACAGAACAGGATGCATCCCACTCCCTTTCTTCGTGTTCTGTCATTTCATACTCATCACTAATGGTAATGCTTACAACCTGGCAAATAACACAACAACAGTTTGATAAGTTATTAATACTTCAAGTCCCAGTATGAAAAGTAGTAAAATCCAACTAGTGGTTTATTATCAATGCTGTATTTTGATTGGTTGAGGTACTACTAGGCTATATGTTATAGCCCACTAGTAGCGAAAAGCGCCGGCTTTGAAAACCAAAACAATGGCGGCTGAATCGTGTTTTGTTAGCTAAAGTTGTTTTGTCTCGATATTTTTGACCAACTAGTTGGATTAAATACTAAAACAATGTTATTCCTCGTCCTCATGGCCTCTGAGTCAATAGCCCATCAGGCCTTTGGCCTCATGGGCTATTGACTCAGAGCCCATTTGGGTTTGAGCAATAATAAATTGTTAATTATAACTACCAATGCCAAAAATTAAGAATCAAGATGGAATCCATTAGGAAATTGAGTAATTTTAATTTACAGGGGACAAAATCTTGTACCAGAATAATTTCAATTATATTGCATCATTTTTTACCCTTTTCGAGGACTATAAATAAACAAACTTCAAAAGCTTCAAATTTCACAAAATGAAATATTATGGATGATGATTTTAGCTGTGTTTTCTCAATTCCTGTGAAATTTGAAATTTATTTTCTCGGGCTCCAATAAGAACCTTTTCTTTGAAGTTATTTTAAATCATATAACTTATTACATTTCATAGCCCTTGAAAAGTGGAGCTGACTCCACAAAAATAATGATTAGTTCTGAGAACTAAAATTTTGTGAAGCTGATTAAGATGGAATCCAGCAGGAAATTGAGTAATTTTATTTTACTCAAAAGTGAACAAAAAGCACTACAAATCTCTCAACTTTCTCCAGTACTGACATTTTCATATTATATCATTCTATTAATTTTTTGGCCATACCTTCTTCAACACTTTTCCTGTTTTCCTCTTGTGTAACAGTCTGCACCAACTGACTGTTTCATCTGAAACAAAAATCATTTTGTGAGCCACAAGTCACTAACGCATCAGAATGTACAACTGTATGTGTATGAAAAGGGTGACATCAAAAGATTGAAAAGACACCAGAAAATACCTTTCCACCAAAAACAATAATAATGTGAACCAACAATAGTTTCTGTAAAGCAAAAAGAGACTGGCAACAAAAGAAAAGTAAGGTTATGAGTATTGCAGATACCTGCCACCAACACCCCTAAGAAGAGGAAAAAATCTAGTATGTAGTCTTTAGAATTAATGTGATCTAGGGCAGAAGTCTCCCAGCAGATTAAGAGTCCTGAATCTACTGGATGGCAAGACACCTTAACAGATCATGAGACAACATACCAGTATTTTGTTGTTGATTTTCATGTGTTAGCATCAAAACGGATGAAGCCAGGAAGTTAACGGCAGTTAATGACTGATCATTATGGAGATCAGAATGTACCAAGCAAATAACTTGTACAACCTGATAACCTGAGGACAAGGAAAAAAATGAAAACAGCATAAGGTAAATCATAGAGAATAAATATTATTATAAAACTGAAGGGCTCGATGGATTAAGAACAATAAAAAGTTGTGTTCACTTATGATTTTAAATCAGATCCAAATTTCTCCAAATAAGAATTGGCCTTGTGATAGCTGATCAAACTCCTGCAACTATTTGTGAAGAAAAAGACTTTTAACAATAATTTATTTGAGCAAAAATAATAACTAATAATATTATTGTTATCAAACATGTAAATCAGGAATGAAATCACTAATGAACCAGCTAATAATAACCCAGCCTGGACTGAAGTGCACAGAAGTTGCACTATACCTGCTTGTGAGTTTGTTGAGCTGCTGGAATACAACTGATGCAGTGATGAGCATACAGCTGATGTTGGTTTCCAAAGCAACAGCTTACTTAAGGAATCTATCACAATAGCCACCTTTATCACACTGTCTGAAACTGAATACATTGAAAATCAAAATAATTATTGTGACAGTTGCTTTATTAAAGTATTTATCACCTTTTTATAAGTGTCTCTTGCTTCACCATAAAAGGTCAAAATTTGTCTCCCTTGACCTCAAAAATGGGAGCATGGAGGAAGCACTTACTTGTTTACATGTATCTATCCTATCAAATGCCTGCATCTTACAGTACCTAGATATATGGATCATAAATACAAGTACATGGAGGTCTCTGTTCTCTTACCAGAGTTGCTTACAAAACCATCACTATTCAATTTACTCTTGACAATTTGAGCAAAATTTGAGTTTTGATGGATGGTACAGACATGTTTGTCACCGTCACCACTGAAAAAAAACACAAAAAATACTTACAAAATTGTTATATAGAATTAGCAAGTCTGATAAATTTTTTACATACACAGTTTTCATCTAATTTACTTTTCTCTCCTTAGCATCCTTCTTCATCAAAAGCCTTTCCTATAAGCACAAAACAAAATCTTATCCTTTCCTTGAAAAAGAAAAACCCACCATTACATGTGTTCACACAACTTCAAAGTAAAAAATCAAATAACTGAGTAAAACAGTCAACCATTTACCTGCCAAACAGGTGTTTAACTTAACTGCGGCACTTTAAATGACTTGACCACATTTAGACATTCAGTTCAAAAAGACAGCTTTCTAAAACAGACAAATATTAGCTTACCATTCAAGATTCCACCCTAAAGGATCGGTGAAACCATCATAGCAAAGAATCCTGCAAAAAATTAAGCCCTTGTAAAACTAAATTCATTTGAAGGGGTGCATGAAATAATGCCCACAGTGTCTTTACCTGATGTTAAAGAGTCAGAAAAATATGGTTATTTTATTAGGAGAACCAGGATCCAAATGATTATACTTTGTTTGCCTTTAGGACCATTTTTTTTACATAACAGTGGTACTGGCCTGAAGTATTATACTTCAAAAAAATATGCATAATTCGACTACCATAGGAGAAATAAAATCCTATGACACAATCTTAACAATTTCTTCAACTTGCAAAAAGAAATTATAAAAGCAAACCCTGAAATACCTACCAAATTTCAACTACCAGAACGAACTTAAATCCCTATCTAGTCATGCTCCAATTTGTAATGTGTGTTAAAAAGCTCCTAAAAATTCCCAGCACTTAAAATTTCAGAAGAGGTTACAGAGTATAATTATTCAGGGAGAAATGGATCACTGATTAATACTACACAACTTATTTCTGACCTTTCTCTCATATGTGGATCAAATGCAGAAAGAAATTGGTTTGTTGGAACATCCCACAGTAGAGCATGCACATAGTCTGCACTAAAAAGAAGTAACGGATATTGATTAGAATTTCATAGTCGGACATTGCAGAACAAAAGAAAAGAATTTTACAGGAATAAATTCTTCTAATGTGTTTACGTTCAATGAAGTCCTTTGATGTCTTTTCAGGCTGGTTTTGATAAGCAATGCAGTCAGATTCAGAGTCATAAACAAAAGCACCAAGCGCCATGATCTAGTGAAAACAGTTTTCCAATTCCGCTTAGAACTCTGTCACTTACCGGATAAGTAAAAGTGGAAGGACTAAACAAATAACAGCACCTGGGAGTAAGCAATGTGATAAGTTCATACTTATGTCTAACAATCTGGCTTTCAATAAACCATAAGTGATGGTGTCATGAGTGGAGTTGGAAGAGAATGGGTTCTGATTCTTGGAACAGGAGGGGTTTGTTATTGACATGGATAGACAGATGAAAGTGTCACAAATAACCTTTTGGTCAGTAGTGAGACAGAAAGTATTCTTTACATTATTTTCATGAACGTTCAAAGTTATTGTTTCTTGTTAATAGTCACCACTGGTTCCCCCCAAAATTATGTCTGAGGAACAAGCACAGAAATCAGGACAATCCATTTTTTATCTACACCCCCCTATGGAAGGCATGATTCTGACAGGCCCTTATCTCTTAATTTGTGATTTGGGTAATTTGGGTAAAGTGCTAATTCTGAGACCAGGGCTGAAAATAATGGCCGGTCAACGGACAATGTCCGGCCTGATCGTGGACTTGACCAGTCAAACTCTCGTCTTGCCGGTCATTTCAACCCGGCATTTTTGGAAACAAAAATTTACTTATATTTTCCATACAGTTGTCGCTTAATGTGTTTTGCACACTGTAATGATTTCTTTTTCCTTTGGCGTTTTTAGTTTTTGGCTGTTTTGCAGTAAAACCTTGAAATGAACGCCGTGATAAGTTTTATGTCATTGTGTCGTCATGAAACGCAACAAAGCGAAACAACAACAAACTGAGTCACGGAGAAATGCAACGATGTAGGTCATACTGTACTTTCTGCTTTGTTGTAACCAGTAATGTGTCTCCTTTGGAAAAACATACACTAACGATAATCTGTTGTCCGTTAGAAAAGGATAGCTAACAGTTTTGGTCCATTTAATGTTTCACATCTACTTGTACTTAAGATTATTGTGAAAATCACCTTCCATGGAATTCGGGCAAATCAATTGCAAATGTCAACAGGTGGTCCTGTGTTTCTCCAGGGCTAAATTTTAGCCGATTGATTAATTATTATAATTTCTTTATGTTGAACATGAATCTCATTTGTGGACTTGATTCCAGAATAGTCTGATAAAAATTTAACCTGATCGAGAACTAACGTTGTCTATCTCAGCGCTTACAACTTAATGCAAATTTCTGTTGACATTAATGATTCCTTCGCGATAAAGTGTTGCGCGACAACCCAAATGAAAGCTCTGTTGTATATTTATTGACATCGGATGATAAACATGCTGTTTGTGGAACAGATTTCTCACTAAATTAACTTCCTTTCCAAAATATTTAGTGACGTTTCTTCTTTGTGGAGGAGACTTTAGATGACATGCCAGGCAACAAAACAGATCACATTTCATAATATGCAGATAGGGGACAAACCTTGGAGACTTCAGACACTGCTGCATGATGATACCCAAGGTAGAATGGACATGAAAACGAGCAAAAACAGCAGAAAGGAACTCAACAACATCCTGCATGAATTTTTCATCAACTTGCCGCCAAAAACCTGAACGTCAATGTAGTACAACGATCTATTGCCAGTGTAATTTGATATCCCATAGGCAAAAAAAAATTAATATTCATTATTTGACCGGCGAAAATCAGGGTTTGTCCGGGCTAAAAAATATCTGGCCAGCCATCATGACTGGCAACCTGCTGTCTATTATTTTCAGCCTTGGAGACCCTTTATTGTAGTTAAAATTTCAGTTTCCGATAGGCTCCTTCTGGATGTTATTAAATTATGCCTTCCATGGAAGGTGGGGGGGGGGGGGGGGGGGGTGAGGGATGCAGATAAAAAATGAAATGTCCCATTCCATCTGATTTCTCAAACCTCACTTTACAAAAAACAGTGGTGGGGTCGCAAAATGTTGGCTGATTTCTCAGGCTACTACTATTAATTAAGGCTATTCGTCTATTTTAAGTAATAAAAAGCTAGCTTTAAATACTGGTTGGAACTATTTACCTTTTAAGCAGAGACTTTACAAAACAGTATAATAAAGGCCTGCCATTTTGACTTATGCTATCTGCAAGGTAATTTAAATAAACAAGAAAAGCTTGGGCTGCAATATCGAGATGGGTAAATGTTGCTGTTTTTTTTTTTTTAAAAAAGCGTTGATGTTGCGCTCAATGTAATCATGATTTCCTGAAGTTTCTCTTCTTAAAATGAGAAAAAAAAGCTTACCATGTATGACAACAAGGTGAGATTTTTCTTTTCCATTAAGAATATCTCCCAAGAGCATTATATTTTCCGTTATATGCTAAACGAATTGAACACCATACGACCTTCTGTATTTCGGTACCCTGTGAGCCGCCATGTTGGATGCACGTGAACTACCAGGAGACTGGGGCGCAACATACAGTCAGCGGTTGCATTGCCTAGCAACCGACGTCTGAAGCTATGACAACAAATTTTCATTGAAACGAAACAAAACTTTCGCATTACAGTTCTAATTGCTTTTTCCAGAACTTCAAGAGTAATGATGGATGAATATGCTGATGCCAAATGGAACCTACCGGGTTGGAGAATAGAACAAAAATATAACACAGATGTCTTGATAGGGAATTGGAACGAAGAACGTAGAGTGGTATGTACATTGTGTATTAAAAAGTTTAGTGATTAGATCTTCGAAAATAGTAACATCCCGCTTGTAATAAGTGTCTGCACAATGGAAACTATCAGACTGTGTAAAATATTTTGGGAAAGTTATATCAGGTCTATCAGGAACTTGCATTTATGAACTACTAATAAAGAGACGTATGAAAGTCTTGATCCTGTTGTAGAGATCAATATGCAAAAATTAAAGGCACGCGGAAAATGTAGGCTTGAAAACTCTGCTTTTGTTTACACCGGCAAATTGAAAAAGATCCTTCGTAGTTTATTGAAGTGAGAATCAGTTAAGTTTATTTGATAAAAAAGATCCCCTACAAGAAGGCAATTTTTTTATAGCACCACAAGCATGATGCTTTCCAGTCTTTGCATATGTTTGGTGTTAAATTCTATTTTGCTAGCTACCAGTCCTCAGTTTTAGTAGCATCTTCCTTTGAATATTTTTTCCCCTGGTAAATAAACAAGTGCGTGGCAGTCATTTCAAATTTTCTTTGATAAATACTTTTAAAAATGCTTGGGGTAATAAAAAAGATTGGGGGGGAGGGGGTCAAGTGGTGGGGGGGGGGGTTAAAACTCTGCAGAATTTTTAGATAATTGTAGGATTTTTTTATATTTAGATTTAAGAGCATCTTTAAACAGCGTCACCGTATAAAGACAGACTCGTTCCCAGTCCCTACTTATTTGTTCTTCAAAGGCGATGAAAGACCGGGGAGAAATGATGTCAAGGTTGCGGGGCAGGCTGGGAAGGACGGCCTTCCCTTGATGCAATGCGTTCTAGTCAAAACCGCCTCAGGAGCGACTGGGAACGAGTCTGGTATAAAGATGCTGTCATAAAACAACAAAGAATCTTTTCAATAAAGTTCAAGTTTGTACATGAAGAAAAGTTGTGTTGGCTCTGAGCCCTCCATCATCCCCCTAATATCCACTGTTTTGCCATTATACCTTAAAACATGTTACATGAGAAAATGCTGAGATTGACCAACCTATGATCTATGGGATTTCTCTTACTGTGAGTTCTGGTTTATGCCTTTGTTATTTGCCTGTTTTTAGTTTGAGAGAGGATCTTCCTTCTTTGGTAGCACTCACAGAGTGGATTTCAAAAATTATGGAAAATGTCTGCCTGATGTCACAACCAGGAGGAAAGCCCTTGAGAAGCATGATGTAAGCTAATTCAAAATTCTTATTCAAGGTCAATTAGTTCTTTCTCAGCTGTTTTGCTCATTTACCTTGCATTTCCCTGTCTCTAGTTCACTTGTTAAGCCAGTAACCCATTCTCATCCCCAGACCAGCAATCCTTTTGGCTAGCAGTCACTGGTCAAGAGCTGCTACTGGGGTTGAAGTCAGAAGTCCACAAATCACAGACTTCTGGCTATCTGTGCAGCCAATGCAAAACTACATACTGTGCTTGCATGTTATGCTGGACCCAGCTAGAGCTCTTGATCTGCTGGTAGGCCAAATGTATCATGGCTTAATATAGCCGCACACTCCCCTGACAAAGGGGGAGGATGCGGCTACATGTAGGCTACACCTCTGGGGATAAGAATGCAAGTCATCATATCAGGTACTTTGGCCCGGTTCAAATGTCAAATTTCACATGTGCCAATCTTAATGTAAGAGTTAAATGCATGTGAAGTGTGACGTTTGAATCAATTAAATTTGACTGTTGAAACAGTTGAAGGTTTGACTTAGGTTTGACTTTTGATTCAAATGTCTCATTTCACATGTGCCAAACTTAATACATGAATTTTAGTAAATTATGAAATGGGAATATTGAAAGCAAAACAGAGTTAAATTTGACAGAGTTCAGAGAGTTAAATTCAACATTTGAATCAAATGCTGTATTTAATTACTTGAGTGGACTAAAATAGGAATTAAGTTTGGCACATGTGAAATTCGATGTTTGAACTGGGCCTTAGTGGTCAGGTATTCCTTTTGGCTAATTTGTTTGTTATTTTTTTGTTAGGGTCTAGGAAAAGAATTCATTTTCTCTCATCACCAAAAAGCTTATGAAGGAAACAGAATTTCCTGGTATGATCAGCAGTTTAACAGGCGAGAGATTGCAGAGTCTAAGCTGCCACCACTGAGAACATGGGATAGACAGAAGCTAGCCTGGGCACCAGAGAAATCGGACTATCCAATTCAAGGTGTGTAGAGTCAAATTTTGGATATTATGTTGACTGTTGTATCCTTATTGATGAAAAACTGTTTTACAGTGACTGTGTGGCCCTGCTAACAAGAAAAAGAGGTTAATCTATTAAATCCTGTGTTATATGATTGTACTTTCAGGGCATCCCACAAACTATGGTTTATTAGAAAAACTTCAGAAAAAATGGAAGAAAGAAGCAGCCATGGAAAACCTTGGGATACATTTGTCTACATATAACCTGTCATACAACCGTCACCCTAGAGCATCATTCACTTTTCAACATTATGCACCATCAAAAAGCCTCTCCTGTCATTTTCATCCTCATCGTGTCAACAAAGACCTTCATTTACGAGGAAAACAGCTGAACACTGCTCCAGAATTTCCACCAACCCTTGCCATCCCCCACAATGTGCCTCCTGACTTTCCACAATCAACCATTCTTGCAGTGTGAGGTTTATGCTGTGTGAGGACACTGGCTTACAACAAACATGCCAACATCACCTTGTGTCCAAAAATTCAATATTGACAGATTCCTTTGCTTATCACCATCCAGTTGCAAAGTTTTAGAAGCAAAAGTTAACGAACAATGTAATATCTGCTCTTAAGCAAAATTTCCTCAAGTGGACATTGACACTGATAATAAAAACTTAATCTGAGTGTCTTGATAGTTACTACACACTATGGCCCGATTCCTAAAGTTAACACTGATTACAAGATTAACGTAATGACATTTAATCTTCCAGCTATTTCTTATCATAATTGAACTGCTTGTAAAGTTTGCATTTTCATGTATTTAAAAGTTAATCATGACTCATGATCAGGCCCTTTCAAGCCTACATATCATTGTTTACTGTTTCTGAGCCAAATTAGGAATGGCAACTTTGTACGCAATGCAATGATGCCTTAGGTTTGTGGGGAGAGTAAAAGTCCTACTAAGATACAATGTATGGATTACATGTCGGTAACTACAAGTTTTAACTCCAAAAGCTATTATTTTGTTATCCTTCCACATCATACAAGAAAACAAGTCTAAAACTTCTGATAAAATAAATATCATTACTTTATTTGGGTCTAATGTATATAAATACAATAGTAAAAATAATTGCCCCATTTGTTTCTTGCACATTATGTACATTCAAGTTGTATGCCCATTGTTGGTCCTCTTTTTCACACAGAGCAATAAAAGCAGTCCACAGATCAGAAAGATTAGAACAGAAAATGAAAGTACAAGTAGGCTAGTGATTTTTACCAAAAGAACTTAACAGTACAGTTCTGAAAATCTAGGCTTAATCTTGTACTTTCAAGTCCTTAATGAGCAAAATAACATACAAAAAAGACTGTCTGTTTTTACAGTATAAGTGTTTATAAGTCTAAGTAAAATACTTGCAATAAAGACATTATCTATTGAGATTTGTAATATATATTTTTGGTCAATAAAAATTGAGATTTTTCAGTGAAAATTAGCGTTCATCATTAAAATTTTATACCATAAAATTAAATCTTAGCTAACAGTGGTTTGAATGCAAATTTCCACAATTGTCGTGGGTAATAATCTGGAACCAGAAGCAACAGAACTTGCTCTAGAATAACTGAAGTTAGTCCCCATACCCTGTGAGGTCCATTGATAAAGACTGGTAAGATAGCCCATGAAGTAAACTTGGTGTAGCCATAATTGACTGGATTACACAAATGCATCAAAGGAAGAGTAAAAACTGAATCCACCTGCACATACAGAGATATGCTTGCATAAGTCACATGGTACTAATCAGAACCCAGTCATTCAAATGGTAGATAATGCTATCCACCAGATAAATAATCCAGGGGTTCCCAAAAATTATACTTATCTGCTGGATCTGTAGTGATTTGTTGGGTGGATAGCCATAGTCCACTCTCTTCTAATCCTAACCCTACCCTACCCCCCTTTTCCCCACCCCCCCCAAACCATATGATCCACTTATGCTTATGAATTTTTATGCCTTTTTTGTGTATCAACGATTTATAAGTAATGATGCACAGTAATTTATTGTGATATTATTATAGTGGCACCCTCACAAATAAACATAAACATAATATCATTCTGTTGTTAAAAATGCCACACTAAAGTCTGAGGCGTCAGCCAGATGTCAATATTACAAGGATCACTACACAGTGTGCTTTGCACATCTAAGATATGGCACTTTATCATCATGTTGTAAGGCAGGTGTTTTCTCAAAAGATTCTCAGAGTATTCACTAACATTTCAGTAAATGTAAGATGCTACATTACATCATCAAGGAAGGGCCCTTTTGCTCAATGGCATCAACATTTTTAATGATCTTTTTTTTTTTTTTTAAAAAAAAAAACATTTTTCTTGAATGCTACAGTTCTGATCACAAAGGAGAGGTAATTTATCCCAGGCCATGTCCTTTAATTTGATATATCCTGTGATAAAACTCTGGACACAAAACTTCCATTACAAAGTCCAAGATAATAGCTGTAAGACCCCAGATTCTGTGAGGGCCATTAATAAACACTGGTCTCTTCATGATTGTTACTCCAAGGTGTTTGTGTTTAGTGTATCTTTGATTGTTAGTGCTGCACACATGATCCAGGGTAAGTGTGAACACTGAAGCAACCTAGGGTAAAGCAATTGAAATAGTAATTTTATAATAGATTTAGTAGCAGTCTCATTGCTCTTTTGAAGGAGAATGGACGATAAGGACCAAGATCAAACAACACATAATTCACCTACCTCATGTGGATTTAGTTGAAGTGAAGTGACATCAATTTCTCCAATAAACCCAAGAACAGGTGTGATTGCAGTTTTGCCAAGCTATCAACAAAATGATACAAGTATTATTTTAAACAAACCATGATCGATTTAAATTGGATTGAAGAATATTATTTATCTGAGTTTTTCTTTTAAAAACTCTCACCAGTTCTCTAATTTTATTGTTTATTGGGAGAAGACAGGGCTGCGAATTATTTGTCATTTTAGAAAGGACACAACCAAGTCAGTATGTTACTCTGACAAATTAGATGTTTGGGTATACGTTATATTGTCTAAAAAAATTAATATATTTTTTTTCAAGTGAGAAGAACAGATTTCTTACCAAAAGTAACTAAAATCAATAGTAGCAAGTTCCTCTCTTTTCTTCTTTTAAACACTACATTGTAATGTACACTGTAATGTACCTGAGGGCTTAGATTAAGTAACTATTAGATTAACTTATTTTTGACAGACAATGCCTTACCCGATCAGGTATTGTTGGCATTAGGGCCCAGACTTCAACGTGCCTTTTGTCCAACCCTAATTCCTCATCCATTTCCCTGATAGCTGTCTCTATTAAACTTGAGTCTTCAGGATCTTTCTTTCCTCCAGGAAAGCTAAAAGAATTAATATATAATATATTAATATTAATACATACCATGAAATTCCACAAATAAGCACCTCCATGTATAAGCCCCGCCAAATATAAGCCCCCTAAACCAGTAACGCACAAAAAAAACTCTGTTAAATGGAAAATTACCCTCAAATACAAAGTAAAACAAAGCAAAAACAATAAATTTACTTTCAACTATAAGGCTAGCCCAATCGATTTTGAAACGCAAATTTCCCTCCGTAGATATAAGGCCCTACGAATATAAGCCCCTCCAAAAATCGGCCCCTCAAAAAGGGCTTTTGAAAAATATAAGCCCCAGGGTTTATTTTTGGATTTTATGGTATCTTGTTTCAAGCCTGCAACAAGCTGATTTGTTGCAAGACAGGTTTGAATGTGCAAGATAAAATGTGCAACATTCCTTCCATTCTACTGTAACACTGCAAAACAAGTTGCACGTTTTTGTTGTCCCTTTTACCGTAGCTTAAAAATAGGTCTTATTCACCCAGGTTTTTAAATGGGTATTGGTGACATATATAGGTGTTTTATGCTACAGAAACTGAAAGTTAAGTTCTGGCAGTAACAGCCTCATGGCTGGCTGGTGCGTGCTTTTACTTAGATGCTATGCAAGGTCCATTAACCAAAGTACCGGTAAGTAAACAAGGTTCTGCTCCTGCAGTGCCCAGTCACTCCTGGCGCCTAACATTAATTTGATCCCAGGCAACTACAAAATCTGAGTTTTTTCGTACATTTATTAAGCTGGATACCCTGAATTTCACAAGTTCAGAGCATTGGGAGATCCCTCATTTCTCATCTAGGAAAAACGAGACCTAGGGGCTGATTACACAAACCTGAGTAAGCTCCATTTGTCAAGATTTTGGCATGTTAATCAATGCAAAAGAAAAACAGCTTTGTGATTATGTGGTAACCAAAAAGAGGCAATATCCAGATCAGGGAAATGACTTCTGCGCTTGCTCCTCAGATATCATTTTATAGTTGGTGGCATCATGAAATGCTGCCAGCTGTTTTCTCAGGCTAGGCTAGCCAGTGACTTGCAGGAATGTGGGTTTACAAAACACTGTTAATGCCCACTGCTTTAAGTCTCTCTGTATGGCAGGTTTTTTTTTTTTTGACAGGTCACATTCCACAGTCCAGAATACAGGGCACTGTGCTACAGATAAATACACAGGACGAGAAGTGTCTCCTGGACCTAATCCTTATCCAAAATGTTGTTTTTGATCAAGGGGAATTTCTTGGTTTACTTAAATATCAATAAAACAGTGACCTGTAATCGTGACCGGTGGAATGTGACCTGTAAAAGAAACCTCTCAAGTAGCGGCGGATCCACGGGGAGGGGGCCCCCCTTATTTTTGGGAGACCCCCCCTTATCTCAGGGTATGGATGACTGCCCTCCCCTCCCCTTATCTCAAGATCTGGATCTGATACTGCTCTTCCTCTCTGTATTAAAGCGTGGCGGTTCTGGGCTGGCTGGCTTCATGTGACAGTGGGATAAATGTTATCTTAGCAAAGTGAGCCCAGCCCAGCTTATGTGATCAGGTGTTTAGTCTAACCTGACTTCTCCTCTGTGGCTGTTCAATTGACTTGAGCGTAGAGTAAAGAGAACTGAAGGAACAGAGTCCACAAGGCACAGAGGCACAAATACTGCCGCCTCCTCTGTACAGCTTGCTAACCAAGACTTGCGAGGCTTTATCAACCCTAGCTGCTTCACAACCCGTGCTTTATTAGGGTCTGAAAAAGCATCATTTAAACTGTTTAACGTTCTTGGAAAGCTGGAACTCATTGTCCTATAATGCTGTGACGACGAAAAAGGTGAGGATTTACAGTGCAACTTTAGATGACAAGATAAGGGGAAACTTCTTGAGACAAAGACTGTAAAACGTCTATCACAGTTGGTTAGATGCCCCCTGGTAGTGCAAAAAGATGGAGGAAAGACCAAACTAAACCTCTGTCCAGCCGACCTTGTGTGAACGATTCTTGTAAAGGTTCCTGTCCCCAGCATTATACGTGATTACGTTTTGGCAGTGTATTTGATGCTTAGCTTCACGCTCTTCTAGCTTTTTAGAGCAGCTATTTGGACAGAGACCTCCGGCAAATTATTATGATTTTCGTAGTTTGGCGTCATATAAGCTCAAGCTTTAATGAAAGTTGTTTTGTAAAAACCGCTGTGCAGAATATTCCAAGGTGCCAAAATGGCGGTCGCCAAAAGGACTGTGGAGCTTTTCTATGACGTTATCTCTCCGTATTCGTGGTTTGCATTTGAGGTAAATCTATATGTCTGTATGAAAGAGGACTTACTAATAGTCCTATAAAGACTTTACTTCCAGATATCAACAGCATAACTAGCATGAGGCTTGGGCCATTCCATTTTAATATACTCTTCCTCCCCCTTCCCCCCTTATAAAGAACTAGAAGTATTAAAAAATATTGGAAGAACAGCTGAAAGAAAAGTGCGTAGTAAAATTTCCTATAGCCCCCTCCATTGATTACAAATACACCTATTGTTCAAAGAAAACAAAGGTCAGAAAATTTCATCAAAGGGGTCGGAGGATATAATGATGGAATAGCCCTTCATGACTTTTCCCCAGGGGACTTGAGCTCTCAAGGGCCATTCCATTTTATAAACAATGCGCCCCCTGTTGATAAAGTACCAAAAAAATGGAATTTTTGAAGGTTGCAGGACTGAAGACCAGATTTTCTAGGTAAGTAATGGAAAAGCAAAAATTTCTTAAGCTTTTTAAGACTTGTGCTGCAAATGTTCTGAGGATATATATGTTCACCAATGAATTTTTCTGAGGGCTTTGGGGAAAAAGAGCATTTTTCTGGTGGTTAAGAAAATATTAAAGTCCTTCATCCAAGGGAGGGGGGGTGGTGGGGGGTTGGTGTATATTTAAATGGAATATTAATATACATATAGAATACATAGTAAAGATTCTCAGAATTGTCACATGGATGAGCATATGGTGAGCAAATTAATAACCAAAAGTATTGTGAGCCCTCCCAGCATGTTCTGTTAATTTCCCTGCTCTAATGACTGGGACTGCTGGCAGTTTAAAATTTATTGGTTATTAATGCAGTTATCCCTGGTAATTTCCTTCAGGTCCTATGTCGCTATCGACCAAGGTGGAATTTAGACTTGCAGTTTCGGCCTTTTTATCTCGCTGGAGTTATGGGAGCCTCAGGTAAATCCACACAATAGTACTTTATACACTTGCTGTCAATTTTTTATACTCCTTAAATTTTGCATCTGAAATACCCAAACTCTAACTTCTGATCTTCATGTAGTATACCACTTGTTATGTTGCAAAATAAACAGGACTTAATTATATTTTAAGAAGTTGAGCACATCAATCAGTTCTTTTAGAGTAAAAATATTTCCCAAAATATGATTAGTCCCACCAAATGGACCTGTTCACTGAGAATGCAGAGGAAAGATAATGTTAGTGCAGCTCTGGCTTCTCAAAATGTATGAAAAATTTTGGGGGCAGGTTGGAATCCTCATTATTTGCCAAATTTTTACCTATTAGCTGACTGCTGTGAAAAACTAGAATCATTTAAAATACAATATAAGAACCACAATGCGTAGTATTTTCTCTATAAATTTGTCACTTTATCGGTGTACTTAATTTCATAATAATTTGTATATGGTGGTTCCATTAGAATATCAAGTAAAGTTATGGACGGGTGTTTGTTGTTAATTCTAGCTTAATATATTTCTTTTGTTAGGAAACAAGCCTCCTGGATTGGTCCCAGCCAAAGCAATGTATATGACAAGAGACCTTGAAAGATTGCGAGATTTTTATCAAATTCCTTTCAACCATCCTTCTGTAAGTCTGTCTGTTGAGTGGCAGAGAAGTTGGCCAGGAAATTGACGATGATATATTTTTTTGCAATTCAGTCTTTGGTTGCATTGCTGATCAAAAACAATTAATATTAGTATTATTACTATGTGTCCTTTTCAGACTTAAAATGGATTTGTGATTTTTGAACCATTACAATATTGAAGTATGTTCTTTGTGTAACATGTGTAACATGCATAATATTTCTTTCCACCCACAGTAAGGTACTTTAGTTAAATGGGTTACCCCAAGACATACCTGCCAACTCTCCCAGTTTTCCTGGGAGTCTCCAAGTTTTTCATGGAATCTCCCGCTGTCCCAGTACTAGTTAGAGCAACAAATCTCCCGGACAATACCTACCATGGCCTTTTCCACTTTTTTTTTCACTAATTTTGTTATTTTCGAGATGTCAAAAAGGAAAATAAACAAGAAGTGGATTTAGTGCTCTTATTTGAGCTGTTCTCGATCGGAAAATGTAACACAGAGCAGTCAAATTGATATATATTTAATGAGTATCTTAATTGGTCAGAAATCAACCAATCAAATTGCACAATTCATGGCAGAAAGTTGTCGCCGGAGCACTCGGAAGGCTTGGGTGATTTTCAGAGAGTATCCAGACATTGTCAAAAATGACATTCTTACAATGCAAAGATTTCTATTCGTCTCCAGATTTTTTGTGTGCTGGGGTTGGCAGGTACGTACCCAATACCACTCAAATGTGGATTGGATCTGTTTTCTCATGTTTTTTAATGTCGTGAGATTTTGTCATAGGCTGTCAGACAGACCAAAGTCTGTGGATATTTCTATGCAACAGCATTTAATATTGATGTGCTTGATATTTTTTTTTTTTTTTCTCGTAGGATCCTGCTGATGTCATGTTTGTAAAAGGTAACGTAACTTGCCAAGCTTTTGTTTTTGCATATTAAGGAATTGTGTCTGTTGTTTTACTGAGCTGGACTATGATGAGTATTAAAGCATATCTCCTATTAATTATTGATAATACATCACATTAGGTTTTTCTTTTCCGTAGGTTCTCTATCTGCCATGCGTCTTCTCACAGCAGCAAGCAAGGATCATCCAGAGCTTGTTGAGAAACTTAGTCGGGAATTTTGGATGCGTGCCTGGTCCAGGGTGAGAGAATGAAGTTAATCCCCAGTAACCACATACAAATTCTCCTAACTGATATCTATACATTTCCATAAAGAATTAGTTCAGAAAACTGGATAAAAGATCAATGCATTTTCCCTGAGGTGATTATTTTATTAATTCTCACAATCTTTTCTCTTGATTGTGTATTGATGTTATTTAGGAGAAAATTGAGGTTGATCCCTTTTGGGACTTAAAGGGTTAAAACAATGAGTTGTAAACTCAAAACCCAGAGTTTTCCTACCATGCAAACATATGAAATGTGTCAAAGAATAGAAATATGTCAGCTCTCAGGGTGCAAAAAAAGTCAGTTTTACAGCCTGCCATTCGGTCAAGCTGTAGGTAGCATGTACTAGCCCAAGAGTCATTTCAACTAGCCCCAAAACCCTTTTTGATGAGCAGGATTGATTACAATCCTTCTGTTATTTGAATTTGCCCCCCAAAAAACACTTGCCCATTGGGCAAGTTAAGAACGAAAATCACTAGCCTAATAGCAAAATTCACTAGCCCCGGGCTATCGGACACAACTTTCTTTGCACGCTGGTTCTTTAGATGGACTAGTTACTTGTAAAGAATATCAAATTAATATATTGAACACCAACAATAAGATTTTTATTTAACCTGGGGTGAGCAATTGAACAGGGAATTTTTACAAGCACCAATTTAGCCACAAAACATTTTATTGGACCACTACAACTACAACACTTTTACAGGCATGAAGCATAAATTACTCAAAACATCTTATAATGATCACCAATATATCAAATTTGAAACTATTTTTTTTGTTACTCATCAGGATGAAGACATCACACAACATGAAAGCCTTCTGGAGGTACGATGTTTTTAACTTTTAATAACAAGACATGTGAGAGGGGCTAAAAAAAATTGTATAATAATAATTATTACTAAGGTAATTACAAATTTGCATGCTCTGATTGGTTCAGAATTGTATCATATGTCACTAATATTCACCCCGCATGGGGTGTTCATAGCGATTTCTGATGACTCTGTACGAGATCGAGCGCAAACTGTGAGTAATGCCGAGTACGATGAAACTTTTGTTTTCAATTATTGAAAACAAACGTAATGTGCCTTCTTCACGTCATTTCCTTGGTCTGTACTCTCCATTGCTTTCGACAAATTATTGAATGTTAAAAATCATTTTTATTTACTTTTAGCTATGTAAAAATGTTGGCTTGAATGACAATGATACTCAAAGTCTGCTGAGCAGAATTGGAGATCAGGAGATAAAGGACCAACTTAAAACAACAACACAAAAAGCCATTGACTTGGGGGTAAGTACTAAGAAAAGCCATTCAGTTTTGTTTTATTTTTAGCCCATGTGAGCAATAGCTACATCAGAGAAATAATATATACACCATGTATTTCTTTGCACATCATTGTCCCTCTAGTTTTTGTGGAAGTATGCTAAATGTTCTGATTTTTCTATTGTGATGACAAAATACACAATTCTGCTTTTAGGCATTTGGAGCTCCGTTGATTGTAGCACATGTTGATGGACAGCCTCATATGTTCTTTGGCTCGGACAGATTCCTTTTGTTGGCTCATTTGCTTGGTGAGTAGGCAAATCACAGGTCCATACATACCAATCTAGCCCACCTGTGAGTACGCCATTTGCACATCTCAGATAATAGATCTCCCTCCCCCAAATCTTGCATTACCTTTTGTTTTTAAATCCTTTGGGTACTATTAAATAGGTGCCCACAACAGAAATTGAAAACAGTGCTTGATATGCAAAATTTTGGTGGGCATACAAGGTGTATTATTGACTATTGACAATTTTCAAATCCCCCATAAAACACTGTTTGGCAATAGTTCACTAGCAGCGAGGAGCATTGTGGAGAGACTGCTGTATTTGCAGGCTATTTTCCTCCCAAATTTTGCATTTTGCACAGCCCTCCCAGAAGCATTTGAAAACAATAGCTTTTGCAAAATTGTTTGGTTCGGGGAGGGGGGGGGGGGGGGAGGAGGCAAACGGGGTGTATTATGGGGGATTTAAAAATAGAGAACTACCCCTTATCGCTTACCCTCGTTACCAGGGCTCTCAGAACCCTGGGAATGAGGTGACCTTGGCGGCAGGGAGCGATGAGAATCGGTCGGTATTCACTTGTACTGCTCTGCTCTATTCCTGAATTTTCACGCTTGCGAGTCGCCGACCAGCCAGATATAAGGGAGCTTAAGCGACCACGATGACCACGACAATGACGACATTAAAAAAAAATTGTTTTTTTGAGCAAAACAACAGCTCTGCACGCTGTTTAGTACATTTCTGTCTCACATTTCTTTAACCTCCACTACTCGACTACGACGTGAAACCTCCCAATGCGACGTTTTATGGAAGACGTGAACATACGACGACGAATATTCCTTTCTCTTTTTGAAGCTGGATAAAGGCCCGTAAGAATTCAATCGGCTACATTTGACAAATTGAGCGGGTCCAAGTAGACCGCGATAAAGTTTGAAAGGACGAAATTCATCCCTCATCCTTTGGCGACGATTCTACTCCCGTCGTCGTTGTCGTCGTTGCTTAAGCTGCGTTTTAATTTCTGCTCGGCTACTGTTTTGTCCCTATTAAACTCTGTCCATTTGCTTTTTGAGGTATGGGTAACAAGGGGAGGGGGGGTGGGGTTGGGGATAAATGATTGAAAGGTCACGTGGCAAGATATCCCAGGTACCTAAAGGTTACTGACGTCAGAAGCAATAAAGATAAAAGAGTTCAACCTTTAGGAAAACTTCTGTTAATAGTGGTGTACAGTTTAATTACAACTTAAACATTTAAGGAAGATTACTAGTTTCACGAGGACTTCCCAAGCTTCGCGTAATTTTCCAGGAACGTTGAATCTGTTCAGTAACTGTAGTACTGCATCTGAGTGCACGTTTTTAAAACTCCCCAGGAGTTTTGAACTCTCTTTTTAAAAAAAAAACCACTTCTCGTGGGTTTTCTCTAACTTTGAATGATGGTAGCCTCCCCGCAGACGTCCTGTGGGGTTTGTTTTTGTTCGTCACGCATTCATTTCTCCGAGAAATGAATGCGTGACGAACAAAAACAAACCCCACAGGACGTCTGCGGGGAGGCTAGAATAATGGCAGTTTCATTTCTTTTCACTCTGGTTTTCTGGATTTTATTTTCATAGGAGTGAAGTGGGAAGGACCTCTAACAGCAAAATCACAACTATAGAAATGTGTTCAAGAGACTTTTTGCTGTGACATCGTGTTGCACTGACTGAAGTTAGCGCCACGACCAGTTATAAACTGGGAACCGAAACACAAAAAGGCAACCTACTGTACTGAGGCTGATAATTCTTTAAACTGAGAAATTGTTGACTTGTTTGCTTGTCTGACTTGCAGTTAATACAAAGGTTGTGTTCCGTGTTATAATTATTTAATCAATCAGTCAGTAAGGTGCTTAACCAACCACGACGACAATGACGACAACGTCAAAAAACCAATTGCTCTTATATGCAAAACAACAGTTCTGCACGACTACGACGTGAAATCTAGTCTTAATGCGACATTTTATATAGGTCGTGAACATACGTCGACGAGGACGAATTTTTCTGGCTCTTTTTGAAACTGGATAGTCTCTAAAAATTAAACTTCAGGAGAAATCGCTCTCGTTTGACAAATTGAAAGGGTACTACGGACGCAATAAAGTTTGAAAGGATGCCAATTAATTTTTTAGCGACGTTTTCACTGCCGTTGTCGTCGTCGTTGCTTCAGCACCCTTGTATACTACATCATTTACGAACAAGCCATGTGGTAGTTACTGTATCATGGAGCAATTAATAGAGGTGCCACTCCTGGTTGCTGGATGCTAGTCCATCGTAGGTTTACCTTTGGCAGTCTGTCCGTGGTAACTATTTATACACCTGGTTAAAGAGAGACACAATGAAGCACAGATTCTTGTCTAAGGCTTGAACCTGGACCAGTAGTTCCGGAGATCGGCTTATTAACCACTTGGCCACCGTACCTGCACAATTTACAGTGAGTTCAAATTGAGGCGAACTAGGAGAGGAAAGCGTCGTGTGTTTTACTTCGATGTTTAGCTCCATTCTCTTGTGATACTAATTATATACATATATACCCACGCATATTCAAGGACATATTTTGGACTTGGTAATTACTCGTAATTCTGATAATATTATTAAAGGTAGACCTATCTCCGATAGGTATATTTCCGATCATTGCTCTGTGCTGTGCAGTCTCTCTGTTCCCAGACCATTGCCTACAGTAAAACACATCAGCTTCCGGAAACTTAAATCTTTGGATCTGACTGCATTCAAAGATGACATTGACATTGCTCGTTTTGATTTGTCTAATGATGCTGATCCTAATAAACTTGTTGATCTGTACAACAACACACTGCGCCTCCTTTTGGATCGTCATGCTCCGATCATGTCTAAGAAAGTCTTATTTCGACCCAAGGTTCCTTGGATCAATAGCGATATCATCAAAGCTAAACGCCAACGTAGGAAAGCAGAGAGAAAATGGAGAACCACGAGATGTCAGTCTGACCTCATTCTGTTCAAGAAAAGTAGGAACTTCGTGACCTTCCTAATGAACAAGGCTAGGCGGGAATACTACAGTGATGTCATTTCTAATAATAGTAATGATCTCAAACATCTCTTCAAAGTAAGCAAGAATCTCTTGAACATTGCAAAGACTCCCGTTTTGCCACCGCATGAGGACAAACAGCTACTCGCTAACGAGATGGGCGCCTTCTTCATTAGGAAGATTGCTAACATTCGTTCCGATCTCGATAATCATTTACCACAAGTCTGCAGAGTTGGCTCCAATGACTCCAATGATTGCAAAATCGATCTCCCTATCTCCAAGTTTAATTTGCTATCCCAGGAGGAGGTGCGAGACTTAATTCTTGCATCCAATAAGAAGACCTGTTGCTTGGATCCGATTCCTACAAAATTAGTTCTCGATTGCCTGGATATTCTTCTTCCTGTAATTACCAAGATTATCAACTACTCTCTCGAGCATGGTGTCTTTCCGTCAGTGTGGAAAAATGCCCTGGTTTTTCCTCTACTTAAGAAAGATGGCTTAGAACCGATATTCAAAAACTATCGACCTGTCAGTAACTTACAATTCATCTCCAAATTGACTGAGAGTGCGGTAGCCAGGCAACTTCAGTACCACATCAACATGAATAATCTATTTCCCTTGCTGCAATCATCATATCGTAAGTTTCACAGCACGGAATCCGCTCTCTTGAAAGTTAAAAATGACATTTTATTAAACATGAACAGACAGCATGTCACCTTGCTTGTTTTGTTGGATTTGAGCGCGGCTTTTGATACCATTGATCATGGTATCTTACTTGAGAGGCTTAGGTCGGCATTTGGAGTTCGGGATATGGCACTGTCCTGGTTTGCATCATATTTAAGTGGTAGAACTCAGCAAGTTTCAATCGACGGCACACTCTCGACGAAGTTTGAATTGGAATGCGGCGTACCTCAAGGTTCGTGCCTCGGGCCTTTATTGTTTGTTGTCTATGCTGGCAAGATATTTGAAATTGTCGGCAATCATAATTTAGAGATCCATTGCTATGCGGACGATAGCCAACTCTATTTATCATTCTGTCCTAATGATAATGCTAATCAAGAGGCCGCCTTGGCTAGGGTCGAAAGGTGTATCGAAGACATTCGTAACTGGATGCTTAACGACAAATTAAAACTGAACGATGAGAAAACTGAATTTTTGATCATCGGCACATCGCAGCAACTGGCTAAAGTATCTATTAACAGCCTTCGTGTTGGCACTGCAACTATCACTCCTGTGTCGTCTGCAAGGAACTTGGGTTCGTGGTTTGATTCCAAGCTGACGATGGCAATTCATATTTCAAAAATATGTAACTCTGCCTTTTATTATTTGTATAATCTGAGACGCATAAGAAAATATCTATCTAAAGACAACACCAAAACTCTGATTCATGCCTTTATTACAAGCAGAATCGATTACTGCAACAGTCTTTTATATGGCCTCCCGGAGTATCAACTCAATAAGCTACAGCGTGTGCAGAACATGTGTGCTAGATTAATATGCAATGAAAGTAAAATTGTCACATTACTCCTTTATTAGTAGATTTACATTGGCTGCCTGTAAAGTTCAGAATTGAATTTAAAATCCTGTTGATTGTTTTTAAGATTTTTAAGGGCTTAGCACCTTCGTACTTAAGTTTTTTAATTACTCCTAAGCTTGTATCTAAATATAATTTAAGAAGTTCTAGCGACAGTACCCTACTTAGTTATCCGAATGTTAAGCTTAAGGCAACTCTCGGTGAACGGGCCTTTCTGTTTGCCGCACCTAAGTTATGGAATGTCGTGCCAAGAATTATTAGGGAATCTACTTCAATTGACACTTTTAAGAGAAAATTGAAGACTCACCTTTTTAAAAAAGCATTTTGTGCCACTTAGATTATAAGATTGTATTCTTAGTTTATTAGATTATAAATAATTTTTAGCTTATAAGTTTTAGTTTTTGCTAGCAGATTTTATCTTTTTAACTTTTGGTCATTAGTTTCTCTATTCCATATCTATATTATTATCTTATTTATTATTAGTAGTACTATTATAATTATAATTATAATTATTATTATTATTATTATTAATATAATTTTTTTTTTCCCTATGGCGCATTTGAATATATTTATATAGATATTTGCGCCTTATAAGTTTTGAAATTATTATTATTATTATTATTAAATATAATACATACATTTTGCCCCTGATGTGCAGTTCCTTTGGTAAACTTATCTAGTCTTATCTAGTTTGCTGACTTGAGTTGCACATAAAAAAAAGGATGTAAGGACAAAACACACAAGAAATCTTAGCTGCGTTGGTTAGTGGGCTTAATAACCAGCAGTGGTGACTTATATCCTGTCGGGATAGGAGAAATTCTATCTGTTTGTTAGAAACAATTTGTTAGGAACAATTCTGAGGCGTCTCGGATCTGCTTCCGTCTTCCATGCTTCTTGAATGCTCCGAGTTTGGGAGAGTCTCTTCACTTGTTTCTAATTTTTCCTCCATATCCTCCAGGACAATAGATTTTTTACGCTTTTTTTCGGGTTTTACTGACAACGACTCCGTTTTCACATATCTTGCCCTTCGCGTGAAATCACCATTCGTTTCTTCATCGGCTTGTGTTGCTGAATTTTCTGGTCTGTTTTTAGTTGATTTACTTTTTTGTGGTTTCTTTTTCTTTCTTTCTGTTTCTCCCGGAACAACGGATTTCTCCTCGTTGTTTCTGGTGGGACAAAATTCTCATTTAACTGCTTTATCATATCTTCCACATCTTCGTCCGAATTTTCGGAATCTTCATTTTTCCTTTTAGTTGCTTCTTTTTTCTTTTTCTTTTTCTTCTTTTTCTTGTTTTCTGCATCTACCGTGGCCGTGGTTACAGACGTCGATCGCCACATTTCTGGACTAGCTGGGATAACATTAAAGCTTGTGAAACCTTTTAGCTCTTCTTCTAGGTCGGATATATCGTCTAGATCTTCAACGCTTTTCTTGTTTTCCTTTTGTCTTTTTAACTTTTTCTTCTTCCTTTTGGTGGTTTCTCTATCCCTGGACTCTAGTTTTGTTGTTTTATTTTTGTCAGAACCTTTTGCATCCCCCTCATCTTTGACCAGTGACGATGCAATTTTTGCAGCAGAGCTCATGACTTCGCCTTCGTCAGTAAGTGAAGATCTCCTGCGTCCGCCATCTTGTGTTTGCAATCTGTTGTCCTTCCCAGAGCTTTTTATATTGTTTCCATCAACATTAACTGACTTTCTGCGCCCCGAGCTTGCTAGAACGCTTAATCGATCATTCTTTTTCTCGGTCTTTTCAGAAGCGTTAACTTCTTCGTCAGCAGAAATCATAGACTTTCTCCGTGCGCTAACACTTGTAGCTAACTTTTCTTTGATCCTTGATGTCGATATTTCTCCATTACTTGCCGCTGTACGATCGTCCGCTTTTATTTCATTTTCCTGCTTAATTGCTTTTGTGTTCTTTTCTCTTTTCTTATACTTATCCTTGGGAGTGGCAATCCTAATTTCATAATCTGTTGCTGAACCAGACTTTCGTTTCTCTGGGTCTTGTACCTCCTGCAAGGTCGAAGACTTCTTTTTCGTCTTAACTTCTGTCTCTGACAGCCTTGGTGAATTTGCTTTTTCATCTAAGGGTGATATTGATGATCTACGAACTTTCCTTTCAGTATTTGAAGACAGTAACAAGTTTCCACTTTTCTTTGACTTTTCAGCCGGTTGTTGTTTTGTCGTTTTGTCGTATTTCAATGGCAGAAAAGCTGTGTTCTCATCCGCATTTGAGCTTAAATCAGAAGACACGACAGATCCTTTACGTTCTTCACTAATACGGACATTAAGCTCTGAATGCGGATAACCATTAGCAGGCCTCGGAGAAGTAGGTTTGCTTCTGTTATTGTCACTGTACTTTGTTGCTTCGTTTTTGTTGCCACCTCTCGCGGAAGCAGTAGCATTATCGTTTATAAAGCCAGGATTTCCTATCCCATTAAACAATCGTGAGCTGCCGCTGGAGTCTCGCAAAATGTGCTCGTCGTCACTGTTTAATATGTCACTCAAATTGTCATCATCTTCCATATTCATCTCGCTTGCACTGTCATTACTTTGTCTGTCCATGTCAGAGTCGACGTCATCGAGAATAAGTTTTGGCGGAGTCCTCTGCATGTGCAGTTCTGTTGGTGTGTACGCGGGCGCTAGCGATCTGCCTAACGAACCGTTAGCCTCTTTTTCACCTGGACGCAGGTTGGCGGAAGCATTTTGGTGGGATTTTCCGTTAGCTGGCCAAAAAAGGTTAAAAAACAATAAATTAGCAAAAGTGTTTTGTTCCCGTCCGCTTTTCTGTTTCTTTAACAACGCTAGCTCTTCTCCAGGAAATCCTTACTCAAGAGGAAAATATCAAGTGATTCTTTTAAAGTGGTAGCAAGCGATACTAAGTTTCTAACGTTTTATCAAGATGCAATTGTTGACTGAGGAAGAAGAATTTGCCTAATTTAAGGGGGGACGCCAAACATCCGCCCGCTCTAAAACCAACAATCGGCGACAAAACTGTTGAGACATCGTACCCAAAAAGGGTTACTTCAGAGAGCAAAAGAATCCGCACCCCTCCCCTCTATAGGTAGGTCGAACATCGGCACAACATTGCATGGAGGGGATTGGGGAGGAAAAGCTATATTTCCTCCTTTTGAAGTCAGTAAAACGTAAAAATGCCCAGTTTAGGGCAAAGTGTCTCAACTCATTTTGTCGCCGATTGAACATACGTTTCAGTGCTGTACAGTATGTAACTTAAAGTCTGTATTAAAATATATATGCTCTTCGACAACTACGCCCCTGAAAGCATCAAAAAGCATTCGAAGCAAAATCTCGTGTCTCCAAAGTTTCCGCATTTTAATACAGGATTTTTTATGCACCTACCGATTGATTTACTGTCATTTTCTTCCATTGCTTCCATGATCCGCTGCAGCTGTTGAACTCTCTTGTGATCCACGCGATCACTGTTGATTGGAGTGAATTTCCTTCTGTAAAGAAGCCAGGAATGTTTCAAGAACTTCCAAAAGACGCACAGGAAAATCAATCCTACGATACCCCCCAAAGCATAGAACAAAGGTTTCAAGTCAACTTCAATAGGTGGTAGCTCATTTGTAGGTGTCGAGGGTTGGTCAGTCGACGGCGCCTGGTGAAGACTATATGATGACCCTTCGACGGCGGATAACATAAATGACGGGTGAATACTTGTTCCATCCCATAACGGGATGACAAGAGAGTTGTTGGAGAGGAGATGTCGAAGTAAACCCAGAGATGTCTCAAGTTTAGTAAGGTTTTTCCCTTCTACTGTAATGTTTGCAGCCAGACCAGTACAGGTCAGGTAGTTCGATCCACGGTAGGAGTTTTGCGATTTTTGCTCGTTATTTTTCTTCGAGCTTTTCCCTTTCATTCTGCCACCTACTAAGCGCTTTGCACGATGATGAGCCTGGATAATCTCTACATCCACCCCGCAATACGGCCAATGACCAGTTGAGCAAGCGATGTTGGCTTTCATGGCGACTTGCACCAATGGAATTCTGGAAAGACTTGCTATTCCTTTCTTCAGAGAATCTCTTAATCGTTGTTCGTTGCCTGAGTATTGATTGCATTCTAGTATAAACACAAGAATTACCTTGTAGTAGAACGTTGGCACTGTAGGTATTGGTGGAGCTGTGAAAAAAGAAAAAGAAAACGAGTTTCCACTTGCCACACTATTTATGAAATAATTTATGCTAATAGTGAATATTTCTGTGCTAGAATCCAGTTTTAGATTAACGAAGCTCTGTATGGGTACCTGCGGACGTCGATTTCGCCTCTCGTTTTCCATATCGTCCGTTTTTTCAGGCCAAATCGTCGCATATCAAGAATCGTTTTGCGTGGTAACGCTACTAATGAGCTCAGCGCAGCCAAAACGATGAGCCGGGAAACGAGAGAAAAATCGAAACTAAAACTCTGAACGACCCTGCTAGCGAAAGTTCCTTTCGCCATTGTTTTTAGCGAAGCGAACGACTTTGTACAAGTAAATGCTAAAAGCCATCCCCGAAAGAAACAGGGGCACCCAACGAGGATATAGTTCAAAACCACTTAACATCCTAAGCATTGTTGAACGTATTTTAGTATAATGGTAGATAGGCATATTTTTATCCCCTAAAAACTTTTCATCTGTTCGGATTTCCTAGCTGAAAGTCTAGTAATCCGAAAATTATAGGGATCAAAACTTACCTTTTCGAAAATTTCAGCCAGTAAAAGGTTCCCGAAAATTCCAGGTGGCCTTTTTTTTAGGGTAAAAATCCGTTAAAAATGGGTAATTATACCATTTTTTAGATGTTCGAAAATCCTAGGAGACGCAGGCAAGCACTGCAAGAAATCTTAAAGCAAATGTTCCGAAAATTCTAGATCTCAAATCGTCTTCCAAACAGATATTTTCCGAAAATTGCCGTCTGCTCGCATGGCAACTCTGAACGTGCAGTACATTTTTTGGCAGGTTTCTTTGCTATCATTGCACGACCAACGTTGTCAAACTTGATTGAAATTGCAATGCGTTCGTTGCTTTAATTTTTAAGATCGTCGCTTCATCAATTTTGATCGTCTGCAAAATATTTGTGCTACATATGTATCTGGACCTCTGATAGGCCATCTCTTTTCAGCATCGTCCGAGTTCGCCCGTTTAATAAACGTAAGGTATATTGATCCTTGTGATATGATAAATGAAGCACCAAGTATAAATATGTTCCTTCTGCATGCAGCATTTAGTGATTGGCATGTTTCAAGTGAACAAGTGAACTCTGAAGGGATTTACGCATTCAAAGAAAACAGTATGACCCCAAAAACTATTTATTGAGGATATTAATATTGCGTAGCCAATGAAATACTGTTGCCTGAATTACTGAGTTAGCAAGACCGAAGCGGCCATTAGCTGTTGTGGCAGCTTGCATTGGTTTTGACATTGAAACAAAGCGAAAGGGTTAATCGTGACAGTGAGGTAAGCAGTGAACGAAATTACAATTAGGAAGGAGTACTTGCTCACCAACCTGTGGTGCTGATGCACTTGTCGCAACAGTAGCTTGTATTTTGGGGACACCAACAGCAGGTCCACTGCGATGTACCAACAGAAGGTTGCACCCCCGTGAGATTAACTAAAGACTGCTGGTCCAAAGTATCGCAAGCGGAGTTGTGGTTCAGTGCACATTTGCATTCGTCTTTGTCTACTGCACATCGTCTATTTGGAAGCGAGCTGTTGCAAGAAGACTGAAAAACGAGGAACATATGTTTGGGATTGCGTTAGTAGTTAGGGTGAATGTTTTCATCCTTTCTGAGTAAAAAATAGGAATAAATCTATTTTTCATTCTAAATATTTCGTCTTTGATTTCTGACTGGCATAAAATGTGAGGCTGATTTTTCATGACACGCCAACGCGGATCAAATTTGGAAGACATACGTCGATTGCTCGTTAACAAAGGAACGCAGACGGCAACCGACTACCTCGACCCAGTCCCTTTACGTCGCCGCTGCTGTCGCCGTCGTATCGTAAGATCTCTAAAGCCTGGTTTCCATATGATCGTCCGGATCGTCCGGATCGTCCCAGTCGTCTCAAAAAATGTGCAGACGATCGGGACGATCATATGGAAACGCTGCCCAGACGATCGCAAACGACCCGGACGACTGAGGCGACCTCGATCGCTTGGATAGAGTTGAGTTCTATCCGGACGATCGGGACGATCATGTAAATTTTGAAGCGATCATATGGAAACGCTCTCAGACGACTGAGACGATCGGGACGATCGAAGGCTATCCCAGAAGTCATCACTTTTATTCCAGTAATCGAGAATAAATTCGGCCAGGATGGTGCTGAAGCCGAAAAAATAATACACAAATGTTCGCAGCGCGTATTTGGGTCATTTGAAATTAGAGAGAGTCCGTGACATCAAGTTTTCGAAGAGATACTATGTCTTCGGGGAACTCTTCTAGCTTCTCAATGCCGCAAAATCAAGAGAAAAAGCAGATACCAAGGTACGAGGTTCGCTTTACGAAAAAAAAAAAATCATCCATTTATGTGGCATGTTTGCAAAACACGCGTAAAAATTCTATTGTCTGACCCAGAGACACGCAGAGACATCGCTGACGACACCGCGTCTCTTGCCTTTGAGGCGATCGAGACGATCATATGGAAACTACCAATCGCCCCAGTCGTCTGGATCGTCTCGAAATATTTTGAAACGACTGGGGCGATCGGGACGATCCGGACGATCATATGGAAACCAGGCTTAATATTGGATAAACGACGTCATGATTGGCGTCACGCAAGGATAGTAGCGCGACGGCTCAGCTGTTTTGGCAATGTCGAGAGTGGGAAATGGTTGGATTGTTTGGTCTGAAATAGGGTCAGGATTTGGAGAACCGGACGGCACACCCCCACCACGAATTTCCAGAAATATCCCCCCGGGCCATACCCCTTTCGACACCTGCTGCGCAGGATAGATGGACGACAAAAATTTTTCATTTTGGAATTGCACTCTATTCAGTCTAGGAAATTAAACATTTTTACTTGATATAAATTATATCAGCCTTATTGTTCTACCATGAAATTTAAAAACAACAGGATATTGGTCGGGAAATTGTCAAACTTTGTTTGGAGCTCAATGTAGAGTCCTACTTTTTTCGCGCAACAACATGTTTATTGTTAAGTCAAGCAAATACCAAATGCCACCCAAGGTTTATTTAAAACATCTCACAGGATCAACGGAAAAATGATTATTGAAAGTCGCTGTTTGAATAAAACATTCATGCCCCGTTTGTGTTGTTTTTAACTAAAACTACGTTTTCCCTGGTGATCAAAACTTTCGTTTTCATAGTAATTCACAAATAAAAACAATGACAACAACGATGATGACGTAATAATGATAATAATAATGATGGTGGTAAAAATAATATTTCCACAATAATTATAATAATAATAATAATTTTCAGAATAATAATAACAATAATTATCTTCACAATAATAATAATAATAATAATACCAGCAATACTGATAAAAATGATGATTATAATAATAAATAAATAAATAAATGAACATCGGTTTGACTGAGATGATAAAATACATTACAAACTTTCTGATATGGTTGTTACGGTTTCTCTGATAATTTATCTTTTCGTTACGTTCCTTGCACGGTTTGCCAGGGGCGAAACAAAATTCTAACACTCAAACACAAGAGGATTGATCCGTCTTCGTAGGTCGTTGTCTGCTATAACTGTCAGCTGACTCGGTCATTTTAATTAGTGTGCTGTTAGACGTGTGAATTTAGAGACATTTTTTACATGTCTCACCGAGGTTGTTATGGCAAAGTTAAATTTCAGGCTAGCGAGATAACCACATTAATTGTTAATTCATCTCAGTAAAAAAACTATATTGGACCTTTAAACTCAGTGTTACCTCTAAGCTGAGATATGAACGGGATCAGAGTATAGATTTCCCATTTTCAAGGCGAAAATTGCTTGAATCGTTCATGGGTAATTCGAACTAACATGGCGACCATGATTTACGGAAATTCAAGGATAAAATTCCGTCTAAATTATTAGGCGATAATACATGGTCATTGTGCGGTATTAGCTAATTAGGAGAGTTTTATCCTCGGCCTTCAAAGTTAAAAGAAAAGCTTTGTTCAACAATGATTGCTGGCAACGGTAGAATTTGTCTGAGTTTGAGCAGTGTGTGTCTCTATCCCACAGCGATATGAAATCTTTCTTCATTTCAAATTAATGTACATTCTAAACCTGAGAAATAAACCTGAATTTGTCTTTAAATTAAGGCACGTAACTAAATATTATAATTTCTCTAGTTTAAGGAATCAAGTGCGAGCTCTGAGGAAAGTTTCACTTTGTTATTAAGAGTCTGTAATGAAAACAGATGTATTCCTTCATTAGCTTGGCTGTCACGTTTTTATTGTCAACTTACACGAAACGAAAAAGTAAATTTCAAATAAATTTCACAATACCAGTATCCTTACTTTTTGTTACATCAGTCGGGATGGATACTACATTGAAAACGATAAAGTTTCCAAAGTTCTGAACTTGTATAAAATGAGTTGGCCATCTTGAATTTAAAAGTGCGAAATAAAATAATCCAAATTTTAAGCGCGCGTCGTTTTCAATAGCTCTTTTTATCCAACATGTATCACGCGGCGTGTTTACAATATCGCTAAGCCAAAAACGAATAGAATTATCTAATCCCCTAACTGTCAAGGGACGTTTACTTCAACACTTGAAAGAGGAAATAAATGAATTTACATTTCTTACCTCAGAACAGGGATAAAAATGTCCTGAATTCAATGCGGAGCTAGTGAGTTTCGTTTTTAGCATAAAAATGGCACCTACGTACGAAAAGACGTACAGTTTTGCGGTTAATAATTATATAACAAAAAATCAAGCTGGAAAATGTTTTTCTTAGTTTAAAAATGATAATGATTTCCAGTTCGAGTCTTCGATTTCAAAGTAACAAACCTTACCGTGTAGAAGAATATTAAGCCAACACTGTGAAAGCATGGTTCGTCGAAAAAGGAAAACATTCACAGTTAAAAAATCGGTTTTCTTGAAGCCAAAGTTGTCACAGACGCTTCGAAAACAAACTTGTTCCTTTGTTCGGCGTAATGTCAAAATGAAATTTGCAGTCCTTCTCTAACTTGTCTTTATCGAGGCATGTAATCTTAAAATGGAAAAACCAAGAATAGGTGATCATACGGACCCGGGATATAAAGGATATTGTGCGCCAGATCTAGAATTAGGGTCCTTTCATTGGTTATTAAACGTATTTGGACTAAAAAGGGTATACACCTGGGTTATAGTCTCACTTGAAAAAGGTTTTAGTGACATCCCTACTCCAGCTGCTCAAATATTCAATAGATTCGCTTTACCTTTCCTTCTAACTTCGTTGATTGCTAAAGAGCTAGCTTATGTCAAGCCAGGATGATTGTGCTGATTTTGTTTTGTTAATCTGAAAGATCTCCACCTCTAATGAGAATTGAGCGAACAATCTGTCCCATTTGTGATAAAGTCTTAGTGTTAAAAAGCCCCTTGATTTTAGTCCTTTCATGGCACTGTGGCTTTTGATAGCTTCAGCCAATCGGATTCTTAACCTCGTTTACACTTTTCAGATAAGATACCGTCATCGTTCGCCCCAACATCGAACGAGCGATTGTTTTTTTTAAGTAGTTATGTTGAAAACATTGGAAAACTGAATTGTTATCTTATCACAAAAGAGGCAGAAAACCTTATTGTTGTAATCAAAAATTGAGAAAGACAAAGCTGGTACATAATGTTTTACACTTGCGTACGTAATAAATTTGAAATGTTTCATTCTAATAATTATTCATTCTACCCAAGTTAAAGGCTATTTTTAACTGACACTTGAGAAAGTTTACTGAGCTAGCTCTA
Organism: Porites divaricata; assembly: GCA_038088405.1. Lineage (NCBI taxonomy): Eukaryota > Metazoa > Cnidaria > Anthozoa > Scleractinia > Poritidae > Porites > Porites divaricata. The sequence goes on from JBBMOI010000008.1 coordinate 1,414,609, forward strand.
AAATGATTTTATTCATTGCAGTATCGTCTTCCTTTCACGGAAGTTTTTCCAACTAATGTTTTTCAATTATATTTCCAACGAAACATCTAGACCATTTTTATCGTTACATTGTTACAACGTAAGTAAAGTTTGGCCGAACGAAAGGAAATGAAGCAGTATTGTTTCGCCAACCAGCGGCAAAAGCCGTTCATTAGGAACTGTCTTAGGCACCATTTAATTATGTTCAACTTGAGATATCTAAATGAAAATCGCGGACCAGACAGTCTGCTCTCGCGGTAAATTAAGTAGGACAAATAAAGTGCGCCCAGTGTCGTCGACACAAAACATAAATTTAGAACATTTTTAATTTATTGCTTAATCTACCTCTCTTAATTTGAAGGCTGATTCTCGGCTAAGCTGTTCAATTTTTGAATGCTTGCCAAGGTCTGTCAAGATATTCAAAAATTGAGGCTTCCAAATCAAAATTTAGTCAAAACATCTATTCCACAAATAAATGGTGGCGAAACGTCATCCGTTGTGGGCTAAAATGTATTCAAAACGAACGGTAGGCACGTCAAAGGCAATACAGCTAGGCTAACGACAGCATTGAGTGCGTTACTTATAAAGTGTTTTCGCTTTCTTTTGAACCCATATCGCTATTATTCACTTACTCAATTTGTCAAAAGAAGCCGCATTTTCCTGGATACGATATATTTAGATTGTTTCCAGTTACGGAAAGAGTAAGAAAAATTGGACGACGTGTGTTTACGTCCTCCCTAAAACATCGCTTCAAGAAATTGTAAACCGTATTCGTGCAGCGACGCCGCGACGGCAAGGAAACGAACTTAAACTTATTTATTTCGCCTTTTGTTTCTCCCCAATCTCAGGATCTTTTATGATGGCCGACAGATCCAACCACATGAAATATTTTGGCTAACAGATATATGCCGTTGCAACGTCATTGGAACATCATCAGCCAACATAAACCTTCATGATGCCAACGACGTTGGCCAAGGCCCGTTCAACAAATTGGTTTCCAGACTTCTGCGGGGACATCATTATCACACAAATGTTCATACAAATTCTATATGAAAACTGATCTGGCTGATTCCCTTAAAGTGAATATTCTTTGCTGCCTTAATCTTCACATTAGACATCCAATAATCGAGACATACGCCTTGAAAATAGGCTACCGTAAAGTTCCGAAAGTATCGCGGAATTTAGCACCCTTTTGCTATCGCCACTTTCGGGGGTCGTTACTTTCGGATGGCTAAAACGTGTACTCCACATGGGCACTTCAAAAAATAAAATAGCAAAAAAATGTGAAAGGAATACTTTTTGGAAAAAGGTAATGTATATCCTGCACTTTAAGAGTTATGAATTGGAATGTCAAATAATCATTATTGATAAACCTCGGATCAGTGTGGCATTTAAATTGTTCAGGATATCTAGTATCATATCCGTTATATTTTGTATGTGTAATTTTGAGGTCTCTACTTTCGGAGGGTCGTTATTTTCGGGGGGTTCGCTACTTTCGGGATTTGCTAACACCTGTGACATTTTATCGCTACTTTCGGAGGTTCGCCACTTTCGAGGGGTCGTTACATTCGGAACTTTACGGTATCGCTTAAACGAAACTCCTGAATGTTGTATTTATACATAATTTTTACATTCTGTAATTTCTAGAAGTCAGTTGACAGATCCTAACTTAATGAACAAGTTTAGAATAAAACTTTTAGAGTTAAAGACATTTATACTTATAAACCGTACAGCACAAAGGAAGTCTAGAAAAAAGCAAATAAGACTTGCCAATAGTTTACTGTAATTACTAGAGATGAACTCCTTCCTAAAATATTTTCGAGCGAGAATGGACACCGCATAATTGATAACAATGTGCACTTTTAAATTATTTCTAATTTAACTTTTACACCTGTTTTTTAAGGAAAGTTTAACACGAAAGCCATAAAATGAAAGACCGTCTCAAGGAATTCGAATATGAAATTCTGTGCATTTCAAGATTGAGACGCCTAAGATATTGTTTATGCATGATGAAAAAGCAGCGACCGGCATCTGGAGGTACCGGCCCACAAGTCAGCGAAATGATTCGCTCTCCATTCAACTGGCAAATTTCATCTGTTAAAGTTACGATTAGAAGCCATCGCCAAACGAAAAAGTTGTTGTAAAACGTCTTTGCCAAACTGTAATGGCCGGTTTATTTTCAGTGCATGAAAATATCGCCTCATTGAACAACAGGAGTAGCTGGAGTGGAATCTTGAGAATCGTGGTCTTGTTGTTCTACTTTCGCGATCTCTGACTTCATATGTTGGATAGCATCCTTGCACATTTTAAGTTTTTCATTTAACTCGCTTATTTCTTTTCCTATTTTCTGTCGCGCACCACCTATAGAAGCTGTTGTTCTCTTTTCAATTTCATCCCCTGCAAATTAACAATAAACAATACAATAGTTTTTAGTGAACCGCGGCAGGGTCAGCTCAGTTGGTTGAGCGCTTCACTGCAGAGCGAGAGGTCGCGCGTTCAATATCGGGGGCCGGATCAATAAACCTACTCGGCTATAAACTCATTGTTGTAACCAATTCAAATCTCCCGGGGTTAAGATTCTTTGTGTATTGTATTTGTATTATAATGTGGCAGTCACATTTAAATGATATGAAAATTCCTGAAAGAAAACTTTTTGTTCTCAAAGGGTTTGAATTGGGTACAACATTGAGTTAGCCGAATAGGTCTATTAGGGGGTGTTTACATGACACCGGGGCGACTTTCGCCCCGGAGCGAGTTCACTCCGGTTCCCTCTCATGGCTCTATATTTGTTTACATGATACCACCACAAATTTCATGCTGGCGCGAGTCACCCCGGCGCGAGTTTACCCCGGTTCTTGTACCGGGGCGAGAATTTCACTCCGGTACGAAATCTACGAAAAATAGTATCCCCAATTAGTACTTTGACACTCAAATAAAGTGCTTTTTTTTTTTCGCAGAACTGCACTAGTTAATTGGCCAGAATCTCCTCCAATCAGATGAAAAGGATGCTCTACATTTGTCTCTATTTTTATTGGTTAAAATATCACGTGCCACTTTGTCTTCGAATCAGAAGTGACTAGCGAGCCCCATTCGATAATATTTTGATTGGTCAAAAAGTCTCGTACCAGTCTCTCCTCCGATCACAGGCACAAGTTACTTAACAGCTGACTGAAATTTCTGGAGTTTCAGAAACAAACGAAGAGATAGGGATTGAAAGGTGCAAAAGTTTCGAAAATTACGATTGTGAAAAAAGAGTGAAGCGGGACGAACAAAAAAAAAATCGGCAAGCGAAGCGAGCCCAGCATGGCTTGGGAGAGAAAACAGGTAAGGAAATCTGGTAGAGTTTGTTTTGATGCCGCCCACTTAACGCATATGTCAATAAGCTGTATGAGACCTGTCGAATTATGATGTCTATTTTGCTTGAACGTATCGGCTTCAATAACATTCTCTTGCACAAGGGCATTTTTCATCGCTCACCTGTCAACATTCAACGATCTGAAGAATCACATCCAGGGTTCGTACCTTTTTTGAACAAAAAATTCAAGGACTTTTCAAGGACTCCATTTAGTGCAAAAAAGAGCCTTGAGTCTCTGTCTTTTTTAATTCTTCCACAACATGAGCAATTTCATCCTGAAGGTCTTTCTGTGTTTGTTCCTTTTATGCAATTGAGAATCTGGGTTGGATAAAGTTAGCACCGACAGCAATTTTCAAGGACTGTTAAGGCCTTTCCTTGAATTTTTATTTAAAAAAATTCAAGGAATTTTAAGGTGCTTGTAAACCCTGCAAATCACGATACCATGGATGGGCGGCATCAAAACAAAGTCTACAGGCTCCCTCGCCAAGCTCTTTTCGTTATCTCCCCACTCCCCGGGGGGCCTGTTTGCAGCTACTGTTTTCTTACAGTCTGATTCATGTTTTATTGGCTGTAACTGTCGGGCACTCAGAAGACACTGATGCATCATCTGTGTGGGGTCTTGAAAAATCTACAAAATAAAAATGTTTCAGAATTTAGAGCAACTTTCCATTTGTAAGAAATGACCGGCCTGACCATTCTCGTCGTAACGAGAATTTCACTTTTAATGAAGACTATCCACCAGATCATTCAAATCCTAAATAGCAAGCACGAAGGAGATGGTTTTTCAAAAACACTCTTTGTAAAAGCCTATTTCATTGTCGAAATGATTGGTCCGGCCGGCCGGTTCTGACTTTTGAAAAGCCACCTTAGATATGTTTATTAATGGAGAATAATTTCACTGGCATGCTAAACATTTTAGGCCTGGTTAGATCCTCTGGCATCCTAAAGGATCCTCATCTATCTTGGCTGGAAATTCTCCCGTGGCGAACTGACAGGTTCCCACCAAAATCCCTTCTTCATCATTATGGTTTTATTTTCTGAAACTGTTTCCAGATCAGTGTACCTCACCAGGGCTTCAATGGAGGAAAAAATGGCTTCTTTACAAAGTTTGTGAAAACTAAACAGAAAAATAGTGAACTAAACAGAAAAATAATGATAGGTAGTCCAACTCTCTCAAAAAAGAATACGGTCAAACCCCACTTTATGGGCATCTGCTTAATACAGACAACTCACGATTACAGACAGTTTGCTTTGCCCCTGGGGAAAGAAAGCTCTTACATTTTCCCTAAATTCAACCCACTTAATATGAACATCCCATTAGTAGGGACACTTTCTATGGCTCCTTCAGCATCTGTATTAACTGGGTTTGACTGTAAATCTTTATTTTAAAATGATCCGGACTTACAATTTCATCATAAAACTCAGACACCAACTGTTTCTTTCCAGATGCAAGAGCTGACTCTGTCTGGAAGAGTTTTAAAAGATGATACAGAGTGACCTGAAACAAAGAAGACAGACCATAACAATTAAGAAATATTCTCACAGTAGCCTGGAACCAGGCTTAGCATTGGGGGAAAAGGCCAATAAAAATTGGCAAACTAAGCAAGCCGAACGGGAGCAAATCAAACACTGTGTATTGCAACAAAAGGGAACAGGTGTTAAGAATTTTACAATATGTTTTAAGGAAGACAAGTCTCAGAATTTTAAAAAGTATCACCCTAGCTCTTAAGTACAGTGCAACTTGTAGTAGGCGGTATGGCCAAGTGGTCAATGTGTTGGGCCCTAAATGGAGCAGTGCAAGGTTCAAGTCCCACTCTGGCCACCTGCTAGATTTATTCTTGGTTGTCCTGAGTTCAAATCCTCGCCATGCTTGTAAAAAGGACTGGTTGCCTTCTACCAGTTGGGTTTATAATCCTGTTATGTTTGATTAGGATTTTTTGTTTCTAGTTGTTTGAGTGGTGGGCCTCTAAAGTAGCTGGATAGGCTAAGCGCAATTCCCACTCTAAACAGACCTTTAACCTGTACATGCAGCATGTAACATGTTCACAATGTGGCCTGATAAAGAAGAATTGAGAAGTAAAAGAAGAAGTTGTTAAGTTTCAAGAAACACTTTCTAACCGGCCTTTCTGCAGGATCCATGAAGAAGATCTTGATCTGTATTTCAAATTCTCCCCAGCCTGATTCATTCACTTCATATGGAGGTTTTGTTACAACTACATAGAAAACAAGATGTCAGAAAATTATAACAAGGATTATCAAAAAAGTCACTATACACCAATGCCAGGAAAACTGTTGTAGCTCTATTTACTATTTACCATATTGGACAAAAAGTGACAAGAATTCCGCACATTCTTACCCACAGGATACCTATCCTGTTGATTTGGTACCACAATGCAGGGATGTCACCGAGAGCCGGGGACCGGAGATTTTCCGTGGCTACTATGAGCATGAGCTCAGGCTACTTTTATAGGAAACAAAAGGAAAATAGAACCAAAAGTACTTCTTTGCTGTACAATTATTCTCCTACTAATCACATATACCTGGCAACTTGAAATGTTAACAACAGCCCTGTACAATGTCCCCTCCTCACCTCATGCCGGTCAGCACTGTTCAGTCAGGAGCAGAAATGATTCAGTCGGGAATAAGCATTGTTTTTTTGGGAAGAAAGGGCGACATATTTGTCATCAGCAGTTCTTTGAAGAGTCATATTACAGTGGAACCCCGTTATTACGGTCACCAAGGGGCCAAAAAAATTGGCTGTAATAACAAGGTGACCGTATTAACGAGGGTTTCTTTACAAGAAAATGTATGGACGCTTTTGCCCGGCAGCCAAAAAAAACTGGTTATAATAACAAGGTGACTGTATTAACGAGGTGGCTGTATTAATGAGGTGACTGTATTAACGAGGTGACTGTATTAATGAGGTGACTGTATTAACGAGGTGGCTGTATTAACGAGGTGACTGTATTAACAAGGTGGCTGTAAGGTGGGGTTCCACTGTATTTCAATGAATAGACAATCAATGCCCATTTTTCATAAAATTTTTGTTCGGCAAAATTATAGAAATCTTGAGATAGGTTTATAAAAATAATAAGGTACTCTCTTACAATGATATTTCTTCAGTCCTTAGGCATCTTACCTCTGAGAGGATTAGCATAACTTTCATGAAGTTTGAAGTGAACTTTTTTCACATAACTGGACATGTCCTACAGAGAATGGTACAAGGAATATTTGAGTGTATTCAGTAAAGGCTTCACTGTGGAGCAAATACAGAGTCCAGAGTCATGCTGTAAGACCTTAAACAGAAGTGGCTCAGTGGCTTGCTAGACATGATGAGTGTTTAAGGAATGAGAAAGATAAGATGCTGTTAGATAGCAACCAAAGAACATAATAATATTATTGGTGACATATACATGTAAATTTTAAATAACATGTTAAGGTGCTGGTATGTATATCTTAGTGGCTCAGTAGCTCAGGGGTGCATCAGATGATGTTAGTTTCTTAAAGAATGAGAAAGGTATATAAGTTTTTAAGGCTTGGCAGCTCTTCAGTCGGGACTACGTATACCAAGCCGCTCCAATGAATATACATTCTTCACTTATGCCTTCACTTTTATTGCTCTTTTTTTTTACAAAACCTTATCACTCTCTGATTGGTTACTTGAAATCTTGTGACTGTCAGCTGTATTGTAGTATTGTTACATCATAAGTGGATTGTACCAGTGGCTAGTTAAAACCGGCCAGACCCCACGTACGCTACTATTGGGGGTGGTCTAGATTTATATTAATACATTCTTGGTAGCAACAGCAATACCTATGAGTACAATTTTTTTTACTAGAACTCTAAAATAATGAAACAGTCTGCCTTCCTTTTTATTAGATCAGCCTTCTGTGGACGCATTTAAATCTGCTGTTACTAATTATTTTAATCTCCTTCACTGATTTTATACATTATTGACTTTATACATCATTTATTATTTTTTATACATTCACAGTGATGGGAAACCTTAGCCTGGTTCTCGGACGTCTGAGAATCATGCTAGCGAAACCTTTGTGAATTATAGCATATATATAAATATGTAAATACAAGTACCAATATCCACTTTGAATGGGTCCAAAATTTCACTCCAAAAATTATTTGAATCAGCTACAGGTATACGTTCAACTATCATTTCGATACAACTGGTTCTCTTGTTTTTAATATTGTTCTTATGCGCTCAATCTAGTGACAAACAACGTAGCCTAAATGGCTCACCTCATTTTTGAAAGGACGAAGAAAGACCGTCCACCCATGTGTGTGACCGTCACTTTCTCGCTTCTTTCCAAAATAATGCGACACATTTCCAAATATCACCGGCTTTATGATGGTAACACCCTTAAAAGATTAAAAGGCAAATTTAGTAAAACAATAAGCGAAAAGAGTCCTTTTTGTCACCAAAAATAACAATAAACCTTAACTCTGGAGTTGTCGCCTAAAGACGCCATCTTGTTTTAGTCAGTAACCCTAGTTGCGGGCTCAGGTTTCCTTTGTAATTTGGGTCAAGTATCTTGCAGGAAGTGTAGCCCATTTTTTTCAGAGGGACTGGCAGCCCACAGCCGCCCCCGGCCCCTCCGCTGGCGTTATTTATTTTTCTTGTCGTTTTTTCCCCACCCCTACCCTGTTGCGCTGGCGGTCAATATTAAAATCCCCCGCGGTTTTTAATTTTTGTTACGTACTCTCGACGGACTTTTGAAGGGTCTGTGAACAGGCTACCTCCTCTCTCCGAATATAGGGAACCTTTGGCAACGACGACAGCTACGAAAACGAGAACGTCAAAAAAGCAATCGCAGTATTAAGCAAAACAACAACATCACGCTTTTTTGTACATTTCGTTTTTGTACATTTTTGTACGACTTCGATGCACAAATGCCTACTTTCACGTTTTATGGAGGACGTATTAAAACAAGCAAAGACGAAATTTTCTTTCAGCTCTTTCTAAACTTGAGTGCGGTCCCCAAGCTAAGAAATCCACTTTGAGTGAATTCCGCCTCGATACGGGCTAGTGGCAAGCGTTCATTCCATTTCTCGCGCGGCCAAAACGGAAAATCCAGTTCCTCGTCGTTCTTCCGTCTTTCTTTACAGTTATCTCACCGAAATTTTGTCAGGAACGTATTGGAGGAAAAAAACCTCATTAACAATATTCCTCGAGCCCGAACGGGCTCTGAGTCACCAACTAGTTGGTAAAAAATATCGAGAATAAAAAAAGTTTAGCTAGTTAAAGCTAGTCTTTGCCGCCAAAAAGCCCGCGCTTTTCGCTACTAGTGGGCTATAACAAGGAGCCCATCAAATTATTTATTTGATGGGCTCATGGCTATAACATATGACCGCATTAGTAGCTCAACCAATCAGAATACAGCATTGATAATAGACCACTAGTTGGATTTTATTAATGAGAGTTAGTCCCTAGTTCTGTGTCGCCTTCTGAACTGTACATTCAGAGCTGGGATAGCTGTCCAGAAAGACCAAGATCAGTTAAAATATTAAGACTTACGAGTTGAGGTAACATGATGTTGCTTACTCTCTTAATAAAATGTGATAGATCCAAGAAGATATTTATTCGCATAACTTCTCAAAAGTCTTGCTTCATTTACATGGTGTGTTCTTGCTTCCTGTGTGGCATTTTCCTTTAGCCGAAGCGGTTTAGGGATTTTTTTCCACTCCAAAATTAAAGAGTGAGGTCTCTCTTTAAGGAATAAGCCCCTTAAAGGGAAAGTTTAAAATTCACGGTAAGCAAAGTGAAATACGGTCAGAAACTCCAAGGGTCATGACGGAAAGGTTTTTTTTTTTTCACATAATGACCGGGACGAGATTGGTTTTAGTTTGCGAAAACATCTGTTTCTCCTCGTTCTTGGACGTTTCGCGAGAAACCACTCCAGCGGCGAAGAGCGAGGAGAAACGGATGTTTTTGCAGGCTAAAACCAATCTCGTCCCGGTCATTATGTGAAAAAAAACCTATCCGTCATGACCCTTGGAGTTTCTGTCCTGCGAAAACATCCGTTTCTCCTCGTTCTGGGACGTTTCGAGCGAAACGACCCCAGCGGCGAAGAGCGAGGAGGCGAGGAGCAGGCTAGACTGGTTTCATCCATCCGTGGTGTCTAAGATGAGCTCAAAATTTATTTTTTAGGTATTTGAAAAGCGTCCGAGGATAATCAAGAAAAATCTTCAGTCAAATCAGAGGAAATAAGAATTAGAATTAGAATTTCAGCCTAGTTCTTGTTAGCCGGACTGAAACTAAAACCTTCCGCTCGGCTGTCTAAAAACAAATCGCCAATAAGGGCTGGGTCGCATTACCGTCTAATTTTTATTTTGGCTGGCTCAAAAAAAAAAGTAACTCAACCGGAAATCAAAATCAAATTGACAACCTTGGGGTCGCATTTCAACCAGCTTAAAATTAAAAAACGTCGATCACGCAGGCAATCTCACAGCCGGCAAATTAACATTCCCGCCAACTAACCATGCGGCCGAACAGGACACTTTGCATCGCGATTATAGTCCTGTTGTTTTCAGCTATTCAACAACAACAAAATCAACTGCTTGCTTTTGTTTTGCTGATGGAAAGATGGATAAATAGTTGCAACAGATTGCTTGCTGCTTCCTTGAGAGCACGAAATCGCCGTTTGCAGCAATTACGACGAGCGCCATATGCATGGTCACTTCCACGTCCCAATGAATCTTGGTTCGAAATACACTATCACGATCTCACCATCCCAGAAGATATTTCTCGTTAGCTGGCAGCGGATGGCTGTAAGATCCTGGAAAATTTGTGTAGGGGAAGAACAAATCTCGCCCGTCCATAATTTTATATACGCAAGGAACACGTCAGCGTGTAATGGAGAGATTTCCCGCTCTTTTTTATTTTTGTCTTTAGACCTTTACGTCACACGCGAGCACAAAATGACATCTTTTGACAGCACCGGATGCGGTTCCCTTTGTTTGAAAAAAATTTGGCAAAATCGGCTAGCCCCACCCAAGCACACCGGCGTCTTTGATGATTTTCTCAGATTTTGAAATTTTTTGAAAAACGCAAACGTTGGGTCGCATTAGAAAATGCGTGTGTTGACAGATTTTAATCCCTAGAGTAAACAAACCTCAACAAAATCAGCCGTAATGCGACCCGCGCCTAAGGAAAATAAGTAGATCAATGATAGGAAAAGCAATTCTTTTCTTAAACGGCGGAATTGATATTTTTTTTAAATATTGAATACAAACACGACAAGAAAAATTAATGAAAATTAAAAACGGGAAGTTTCATTTCGAATTAGCTAACACGGTCATTTAGATTGGCTGGCAATAACGCGGCAAATGAGCGTGAGGCAGGCTGAAATGTACTTCATTAATTCAGCCCCCTCAATAGACGCAAGTTTGGCGACACTAATTTGGCGGGTATCGTGTCATTTAAAAAGTTCAATATCTTTAGTGTGCAAAACTCTGTAATTAGGCAACTGACTGTCAAATACTGCCCCCTTATCTGACATACGTTCAGGAAATCAGTCGTGAAAATCAGTTAAGCGTTGTGAAATACGCATACTTAAATATCTCAAATTTAAAGTATCACGAAGAATTCATTGACAGTATTTATACGAAGAGGCCACTTCATGTTAGACTTCGAGTAGTCCTTTATTATTCTTGGGAAAGCCGGAATGAGTCAAAAAAGCGGTTTTTCACTCTACTGCCCCTCGGCTGTACACAGGCTACTTTACATATCCTTTCAGGTTTTATAACGTAACGCTGTTTTGAAATCAACACAAAAACTGGAAAGTGAAACACCTATCTTTAAAGACAAAGGTGACTGTGTTGAGCTGAGTTAGTTTTGCGTTCTGAGAATTTACTTATCTTAGCTAATTTTCAGTTTCCAATGCGGTGCCTAATAGCGCAGTATATATTTCTCATGGCTCGAAACTGATTTTCCATATTGTGGCTCTTGATGTTCATTTGTTCCAAGATATTAGGGTGGTCCAGTCCAATACGGTATTTTCAAATAATCACGAGTTGTCAGGTTGGTAATTATTGCGTGAGCTTATCCAATATAAAAGTGTCTGTCATACCTTTTATTCTAGTTGTCTTACTTACAAGTTTTATTTCCTCCTACGTTGAAATGACGAGCTTGTCATTTTAATTATCGTAAGATCATCTCCGCGACCCGCCTGAGTTAATCAAGGTTATTGGAAACAAAATGAACTGAGTTATCACCTGGTTACTGCGCGTAAGTGTTCGCATTCAGATATGTCACTGTTGGGATTGTACCCTTGCTCAAATATCTCGGCGCCCACGAGTTTAAGCATCACTTCAGCTACATTCTGTTCAGTCCTCTCCGTTGTAGCTGTAGTAGGAAATATCCTCGTGTTTCTGGCAGTTATTATTGATCCGAATCGCAATCTACGATCGCCTTTCAATTGGCTTGTCGCTAACTTGGCGGCAGCTGATTTAATTGTGGGTTGTTTCGCGTTGCCACTGTCGGCGGAGTTCTACATTCGGGAGGCTTCGACAGAACAATTGACACTTCTTCCTCGAGACGACGCAAGACGTGTGGGAAGTTTCATCTCGTGTACGGCATCCCTTTTTAGTTTAGCTGCAATGAGTGTGGACAGATTCTTTGCCATTACTAATCCGATGGAATACAGAGCAAAACTGAATTCTCGGCGAGCCATAGTCATTTTGTTTTCAATATGGATTATTTCCATCGCGTTTCCCTTTCTGTATTTTAGTGTCGGCTATCTAAAATACCAATTTTTCTTCGCCATCACCGCTGTCGTGACAACATTTTTGGTACTTTGCCTGACCTACGTGAAAGTTTTCAAAAGTTTTAAAAATCAAGTCAAAACTTGGGACACGTTACATCAAGGCCCAGCGAGTTATAACCACGTCAAGAAAAGAACAATTAAATGGGAGAAGAAAGTAACTAAGACATTTCTGATCATGTTGACTCTCTTTATTTCCTGTTTTCTTCCTTCGTTGATCCTTATCTTGATCATAAGCTTTTGTGCAAGCTGTAACTGTGATTTTATTCACTGGGCGAGAGATTTGAACTACATCCTTATCATGGCTAATTCCAGTATGAATCCGTTTGTCTTTGCCTGGAGACTTCAGCCCTACAGAGACGCGTTTCTTAAGATTTTAACATGCGGGGTCATCGCACGAAAACTGCGATCAGTCTCTGAACAAATCAACATTTCCATGAATTCATTAAACCCGTCTTCTTGGATTTCAAGTAGCATTCAAAATTGATAATGCTTCAGCGACATTTTCAGTATTTAATTCCTTGGTACAAGATTGTGAAACAGAAAACTTTGACTTCTGATTTTCAAGTTGTCAATATAATATTTTATTCGGAGATGCGGAAACTCTTACAGTGAGTTACCACTAAACACATTGTAATTTGATATGTTTGACTGAAGTTTTAAGAAGACAATAAAACAATTTCTTTGGTCAAACTATCTCTTGCTTAATTCTAACCGCTCTACAATGGAACGATATATAAATAGTCTGAATTAGGAAAAAACGTGTGTACTAAATATTCTGCTGTAATTTTTTTCAATCTTGTTTTGTGACAAAGTGTTGACCTTAAAGTTTTTAGCCTTTAAATTATTTACACACTTTATTGATCTTTATTAACTCGGCTCGTGTGTTGTACTTAACTTAAAACGATGCATCTGCTTCCGTTTTCACAAAAAATGCGCCAAAGATAAAACTTAACTCATTCTTGTGAAAATTAAAGGAAGTTTTACGACGTTGAAACACGTTGTTAAGGAGCCAGTCGTATTACATTTATTATATTGATAATAAAATAAGCTTAAATCTGTTCGATTCACAGCTCCTAGCAACCGTAATTGCAGTGACAGGTTTAGTAATTAAATCTAGTTATAATTAGCATTTTGCAAAACGAAATGCGCTGGTTGAAGCCACTCTCCCTTCTCACCAAGCTGCTATTTGAGAAAAAGAGTTAACTATAGTAGTAATTAGAGATTATAGCGATTCGAAGGATGCCGCAGAAAGTTTACGAGGGGGTTAGTTTAGAAGGGTGGTCTGTTGAGCGGAAGGTCTCGGGTTTGATCGCCGGTCCGTGGCAACACCAACACCCCGCGTCTTAAAATAGCTGAGAAATGAAGGTACGGCCTTTGACTTGCAAATGACTGGATCTAGGTGTTTCAAATCAACGGACCGTCGGAACCGGATATGCTAAACGCAGCAACAGACACTCGTGAATAAAAGTATTTTTGAGATATTGCACGTTATGATGCTCTTATGCCAGTATTGTTAAGTTTTTGTGGTATGAAAAACTGCTGATTGCTGTTCGGTATTTGTTTAAAAAAATGTTCCAACATTTTAGCAAACATAACCTTTTTGAAAAAAAAAAGTAATGTCATTTTAGAGTTACATAGAGGAATGTCAAAGATCATTATCACCGTTAAAATTAACTTCGGATCAGTTTGGTAAAGCTTGTTGTATCTAGAATTTTCGTCATTTCTAGGAAAAAGGGAAATCGCCTTTGAAGTCGCTTCTTTTGTCACGCGAGCGTTGTTTTGTTACTGATATCTATTCAATATCTGTCCCAAATTAGTCATGGTTAGAGAAGCTGGTAATTTACTAAAGGGAGGAACAGGGAACGGGGAACGAGGAATGAAGAACGGGCAAAGGGGAAAAAAAAAAATTGGAACTTAACCATTTGCCCTATCAGTAACTTCATTGGTCATGCTTTGTTTTCTTCCCATTTTTCATTTTCCAGTTTCCCGTTTTATTCAAACCCAAAAAACCCGAGTCCCATAAATCGAGGCTACCACAAGGCAAATGTTAACACACCACAAGAGGCAATAAATGCAAAACACAATCACATAAGTGTTGCTTGAGGCCATATAGCGGATTCTAATGGATCCCGCCGTCAAGAACGTAACGAACCGCGAAATTCAACTTGCGCTTACGAAGAACTTCAGTCGACAGATTAGTCTTAGGAGGTTTCTGGGACGGACTCGTAAACGAACTTAACGTTTGATAATTTTCGTACACAGGTTTTTAAGGATTCTGTAACTGAAACAATATTTTTCGTTTTTTCAGATCTCATTTCCAATTTAATTACTCAATTTATATTGTTTACTTTACAATTGCTGGTTTTCAGTGTCACGTCATTCAAAATAGATCAAAATCAAAATCAAAACCATTCAATAGATAAAGTCCAGAATCTGGGAAATGAAAGGAGGCACGTATACAAAGACCCTCGCCAAGATTCAAGTCAGAGGAATATTTCGTATACGAGATATCCGAAGAAATGTTTTACCCAAACTTATAGAGATTTGTATGGAGACTCCATGCTGGTGCTCACCTGGATGAGTTCCAACATGGCGGACGGAAACCAACAGAAACATCTGTTACCGAGTTTTTCTGCAAAAGCGTGAATTTATTCTTCGAGAAACTCATAAACATTAAAGTAATACTTTTTCTAATACATGAACTGTTTAGATAGCAAAATTTCCTGAAATAAGTCATTTTTTTAACCTACATGACAGCTCTCTTGGCCGTCATGTAAATGCCGCGTCACGCAAAAGCTTAGAAATTCAATCGTACTCTATCACAAAACCAAGAACCCTTTTGAAGCGAAAATTTGTATGAAAATTAGTTTTCAGCTGCCCTAATGCATCGTGAAAGTAAAATCTCAGTAGGATCGATAGTGTTTTAGTTTGAATTTTAGTGACGTCATGTAAAAACCAACAATTGGTTATGGACAAATTATCATTGTAAAATATTGTTCGTAAGCTCCTTGTTGAAAATCTCTTTTATTGCATGTATGTATTTTATCATTTCAAACTAATTCTTTTCTTTTGTATTGTCTTTTAAGCCCATTTGAACACTAAACGGACATCTTTATATAAATTTTAGGTTATTTTATGTACATTATTTACTTCATTTATATTCAAAGCTTTAAAACGCACCACAGGGCGGTACGTTATGCAATTAAATTATTGCTCTTACAAGGTAAAAGGAAATAAATTATGATATTTCTTTAGAATGTGAAACGTTACGTTTTGCTGACGCGGAAAAAGGAACTTCTCTGACTAACCAACGGGCATCATATGTTCAGGAAACAAAGAGGGAGATGCCACAATAGCAGCACCAGTTTGAAACTTCCAGATTACAGAGCCATCATTACCGTGTAAAGCGTACAGGAACTTGTCTGAGCTAGCCGCATACACTACGTTATCACGTGACACTGCTATAGAGGCCACGACGTAGTCACCTGTTGCTGGTGACCATATATGGGAACCGTCGGTTTGATTGACAGCCAAAATGCGACCATCGCCTGAACCAATGAAAACCTGCAGCGTAAGAAACAATGTCAAGTCTGAGTGAATGGGTCATGAGGAATTCTACTGATTTGCAAAATACTGTTTTTTAGAAGAAAAAAAAACAAGTCAAGTACTGTTCAATAGTTTTTGAATTTGTTACACTTACGATTACAACTTACTCCCCGTCCACACTTAAAGCTGGATGAGATAAAGGAGGGGATGAGTTTTACTTCCCCCTGTGATTTGAAGTCGTCATATATTTTTAAAAACCGAATTGATAATAGTCCAGTTTTGAGTGCGCTAAGATCACTGAATTAAAGAAGTGAAGTAATATATTCACAAATTCCAACGAGAAAAAGACTTCTTTATTACTCTGTTTATTGTGCATATTCAAATTTCAAACACTTACTTGCCGGAATTTCTGAATATTCTACTTTATGTCGAAGCTAACCCTGTATGAATTTTTCGTTAATGTTTGTATTCAGCAGTAATATTTAATTCGAAACTGGACTAATAACAGCCGTTTCTGCACAAGCATTTGTAATGGCTTCGAGCTAAGAATACCCTGCTAGCACAGGCTTTTCCCTTGTGTTTCTCTTCGCTGTTTTGGCTGCTCGCGTTTTGTTTTGGTTATTTCTGTGCCGAGGAAAAGACCTCTGCAGACACCCGTTTGGGATTCCTGTTGAGCATGCGCATTAGATACCTCCAAGATCTAGGAGGTAATCATATGACTAAACCGGTTGTGGAACCGGTTTTATCGACTCGCGCATCTTTTTTGTACTAGTTTTCTGTGTAAAAGTGAGCCCGCTATATGAACATGGCGAGTGCGAGTCTTTCCCGTGGGAAAATTGACTCATGAATACATGAGCAAACTCCGGCGGCGGCATCGTATTACCGACACGTGACCCAGAAATTCCATGGTAACCACATTTTCATCTCGCGCATGCTCAACAGGAATCCCAAACGGCTGTCTGCAGAGGTCTTTTCCTCGGTACAGAAACAACCAAAACAAAACGCGAGCAGCCAAAACCGCGAAGAGAATGGCAGTACAACGCTGAGAAACACAAGGGAAAAGCCTCTGCTAGCAGGGTAAGCTAAGAACGATTGGAAGTGAAGAAGAGAAAACCCTACTCTTAAAATAATCAGGAAGATCTATCTACCAGCTAACGGGATTCGTACCCTCACTATTGGTTGATTATATATCCTTTTCGTTGAATAGTTTTTCATTTCTATCAAATATTGTAACTTAGCCTTCTGATTCTAACTATGCCATTCTCGTGTTGACCCTCGCCTCTTTTGAAAGCAAGGGTATAAGCTAAGGGCGCTTTCCAAAAGTCAGAACTGGCCGGCCGGACCATGGCCGGACCTGTCATTTTGAAAATGAAATAGGCTTCTTTTTCCAAGAGTTTTTGATGAAAAACGATTTCCTTCGTGCATGCTATTTAGGATTTGACTGATCTGGCTGGAAAACTTTGATTAAAAGCAAAATTCTCATTACGACGGGAATGTTCAGTTCTGACAAATGGAGAGCGCCCTTCTGTTCTCCTGCAAAGAAAGCTCATTTTCACATGAACGGCGATACTTAATCAGGCACATTTGACTTGGTCATTGAAATCGGAAATGGCGTACTATTTTCATCTGACAATTTGGACTTACCCTCCCATCCTCAGTAATGACTGGCGACGATACCGTCTCTCCGCCAGTGTTCACTTTCCACTTGATTTTTCCCTCTAAAGGACCACTTACAGTATCTACAGCAATCAGCTGGTCTTTGATTAATCCAACAAATAGCGTGCCATCTGCCCGGCTCACGACGGGAGAGGATTCTATTTCTGATCCTGTCTCACAAGACCAGACCAGCTTACCAGTTTCACGATTAAGAGCGTAGATATTATGGTCTAAAGACGCAAAGAACACGATACGTCCGCTCGGCACGAGAGCTGGTGAACCGTACACGTTTCCGGCGCTTTCAAACGTCCAAACGACGTCTCCCGAACTGGCATTCAGGGCAAAGATATGAGGAGTATCTATGGCGTTGGAAGTGTTTGACTTTTCAGACGTACAGCCAGTGAAGAGAAGTCCCCTTTCGTTGTCGATAGCAATTGAACCCCAAATGGCACACCCAAGATTTGAGGTCCATACAACAGACCCGGTTTTACCTTCCAGTGCATACACGATCTGATCTTGTGACCCGATAAAGACTATCCCGTTTATACTGACACTTGGGCATGCCACGACGGCTCCATCGGTCTTATGCGTCCATACTGACGAACCGTCGGCCGTATAAAGGGCATACACATTGCCGTCGTTCGAACCAAAATACAAGATTTCGCCGTCGTGACTAAAGGCAGCGGTGGACATAATTTTCCCAAGAGTTCTGAACTTCCAGACAACTGTTCCTTCTGAATTGTGAAGAGCGTACATGTAATGATCTTCCGATCCAACGAAAACAAGGGGTTCATCTACTCCGGAATCTGTTAGGTCTTCGTCATCTGTAAAGTAAAGTGACAAACATTTTAAAGAAAAAAATTACCTGAGAAAAATGACTTACAGCTTAAGAAAACTAAGAATCAATTTAAGTTTCTAGGAAACTGTCAACCTACCCCTCCCCAAACCCAACATTAAATGTTGGCTTAGGGGAAGGGTAGGTGGGCAGCCTCAATTGATCCAAATTTTAAGCAGTCTGCTTATCGAGAGGGCTTGAATAACAAAACGTTCTACTGAGGAAATACAATGGAAGTTTAAAAACTCACAACACAGTCCGCAACTTTGTTGGCAGTTAATCAGCATCCAGTCTGGGTTTACTGTGCATTCGCCAGATTCCGCCCACTGCTGACAGTTCGCATGTTTATCTGAACAACCTGAGCAAAATAATAAATACATATTAAACAAGGTAACACGGATCGATTTAGGTTTCTGGGAAACTGCCCACCAACCCCTCCCCTAAGCCAACATTATCACTTACTTCTCACTTAGGACAAAATGTTGGCTTAGGGGAGGGGTAGGTGGGCAGTTTTCCAGAAGCCTAACACTCAGCAATGGCTGAATCATCAGCACAAACAAACAAAGGTAACAGGAGGGTAGCCAATAGGTTTGTCGGGACTCCGGGATATCCCTTATTTGACGCTCGGGATTCGGGGTTTTGAAGGAGAATCGGGGCGAGGTTCGGAATTGAAGGTATCGCGGGACGTGGGATGCCAAACTGAAACAAACATCGGGATTACGGAATTACACGAAATTTTGGGTCGGGATTACGGATTGAGGAACCATATATGGGGACCCTCTGATAGGGCATTCCGAGTTCTCGCTTCCAAATGAGATCAAGAGCACGTCATTTAAGGTAAAAATAAGTTTGATTTGCACGACAACGGTAGTCTTTACACTGGAGCCTAAATAAGCTAAGAAATATTTCAAGACAAGTAAATTTTAATTACTTCACGTAAAATATAGCTTCACACACAACCGATTCTTTTTTACTTCAGGTTAACTAAAGGCTACTTTCCACGCGACATAATTATGATTGATTGACATGTTTCGCCTTTCTCAAAGCTTAGAAACCGCACGTCAACTAAGTCGATCATAAGGATGGTTTTCAAGTCGCTTGAAACTTTCTTGAATCATTTCAACTTTCCGACTTTAATGAGATGCAAAGTAAAGTTTCTTGTGATTTTTCTTACTAGGCCTTCAAACACGAATTTTTGGTTAAGTAAAACTTAGCAACTCCTAAGTGTTAGGCCCGGTTCAAACGTCGAACTTTACATGTGCCGAACCTAATACCTATTTAGGTCGACCCAAACTATTAAGTTCGACTGTTGATTCAGATGGTCGAACTTTACATGTGCCGGACCTAATTCGTGGCGAGAAGAAATATCATTCTTGCTGCTTAAAATAAGGAAATAAACTGAAAAAAGTAAAATTTACAAGCCTGGGAATTCCTGTTTTGATTTTAGTGTGATTTGTGCTCTGTTATGGCAAGGAGACCGTTGAGGAGATCGTGATCGTGATATTTGGACAAAATAAAGTAACGCAATAAATTTTAAATTACATTACGATTTCTTTATGGACATAAAGAAAAGCAACTTTTTAGAAGACCATTTTGAGCTGTCCAGTTTCAGTCTAAAAATCTACAACGTGAATGCTGGTAACTAGACCGTAACCGTCGTTACGCTTCTGTGAGTTCTGTCAGCAAAGGCTCGAAAACCCACTAAAGAGCCAATCAGAAGCGCAGTTATATTAAAAAATACGTTAACATAATTTATGCATTAGGTTCGGCACATGTGAAGTTCGACGTTTGAATCGAAGTCGATCTTTTGCCGTTCTATTCGACTAGCTCAGTCGAATAGAACGGCAGAGTCGACCCAAATACAAAAGTGCCGTTCCTAATTGATTCAAACGTCGAACTTTACATGTGCCGAACCTAATAATTAGGTTCGGCACATGTAAAGTTCGACGTTTGAACCGGGCCTTACTTAACAGCCTAGTGTAAAGACAACCAACATCAAAGACTTTTCTGTAAACGAAGCCAGAGGCAACTCAAGCTATCCGGTATACATGTAATATGGAACTCCAATCCGAAATGTGCCTCCCCAAATCGTTTCAATCGATCGGCGCGGCGCAACTTCGCTCCGTTACAGAAATCGCGCCAAAATCACCATTCTTATGTGTGAACAGAAGCCCTATCTGGTATGGTTTTCGCGCCGGCGCAAAAGCTATCCGATACAGTATAAACACCTGTCGGATATGTGACTCTCTACTTTAGAGATCGGCGTGGTGCAGCTTCGCGCCAAAATCACCGTTCTTATGTGCCGTGAACAGAAGCCCTATCTGGCATGGCTTTCGTGCCGACGGAGGAAGCTGTTCGATAGAGTGTGAGGATAGCTTTAGAAATTGCCTTGAGCATTATATGTGTGTTAAACGGTTCTTCTGGGAGGCCACGGACTAGAAATTTGCCGAGAACTTAGATTTTTCCTTTGTTTTTTCGCTCGTAACATGAAAAAAAAACAAAAAACAAAAAACAAAAACAAACACACTTTTATTACTGAAGACAGTACCATCGTTTTCAGTGTTTAGAGATACAATCACTGTATCGTATAAAAATTACCTACCCATTCCTTTAGACATCTTAGTCTCCAGAGGGTGATATTCATAATCTGTGATGTTTTCAAAATAACCAATTTCATCTTCAGTGAGAGAGAAGTCCAAGGATCGGAAATTCAAGTACAGATTGCGAGGACTCTTCGACCTCGGTATCACTGTTACGTTGGCGTGGATAGCCCATCGCAAAACAACTTGAGAGGCGACAAACTCGTAATGGCCAGCGATCTCCAAAATCAGAGAGGAAGTTAGCACGGGATTCTTTTGCAAGCCATGAAAGTAAACCCACTGAGTTCCTACAAGAAGAAAAAAAAAAAGAAAAGTTGATTACTACATGAAACTTACAAATAACTAACTATAAGGCGTCATCGTTTAAAAAGAACTATACAAGGTGGTAGTAGATTTTCTAACAAACGAACTCTATTGTTCCACTTTCAACCTGGCCTTGTTCTGGTTTTTTGGTGGGTTTTTTCTTTTGTGGTCTGCAATTAAAGTAAGAGTTACAGCCGCGCGAAAGCTGAACCGAGGTCTAAACAGAAAACGATGGGGAAGGGGGCGAGGGGAGAAGGCTCGCCCCCACCCCCATCGTTTTCTTTTTCGTCTTCGGTTACAAAAGCCTTCGCGCGGCTGAATTCCTTACTTTACGAACCAGGAAAAAAAAAACAAAAAAACACCAAAAAACCGCCAGCTACGCCGCAAGCTAGCTCGCAGGCTATTCAAGAACTTTAATTTTTACAAAGTCTTTGTTGTTAAGACGCCTTTACGTTTTTAATCTTCTTTTAATAGTCCGCCATCTTACGGTTTTGAATTAGGAAAACTTGATAACCGGACAAGAATTCGCTGTTTTTAACTTTTTAAATCTCTTCCAAAAAACTTACCAAGGGTAGAATAGCCAATGTACCGAATACCATGCTTCTCGCAGAACTTTCGAACAACTCTATCTTGATGAAACGGGTCAAACCAGTTTTGAACCGCTGACACTGGCACCGTGGCCAGTTGAACCAGTTCTTCCAGGCTTTCAACGTCAAAATTACTGACACCAAGGCTGCGCAGTTTCCCTTTCCTCTGCATCTCTTCCATGGCTTTCCAGCTATCCTGCCATGTTCCTTTTGGTTCCCCTGATACAACGGAAGAAAAAACAAGTTTTGTTCTTAATATTCGGTAAACGAGCAACGTCGTAGGGTGTAAAGATAGCAAAATGAAAGGAGGTAAATTCATGAAACAGTAAATAAAAAACTGTATATTCTTGACACAAAACAAAAATCGGTGTTGTATCTAAGGACACAGGGAGAAGAGTCGGTGACCAGTCGTTTCGCCTACGAGTCGTTTCGCTAACGCCCCGGGCCCAGTTGTTCGAACGCCGGTTAGCGCTAACCCAGGGTTAAATTTTAACCCGGGTTTCTTTTTCTTTTTATCAAAAGCACTCTCTCAAATAATTTTCTCTATTCTTTTTAGAATATTCAATAATCAAATTGTAGGCAAAGATAACAAAACTGAATTTGATTTTTAAGCTGTCATATCTGAGTTCAAATTTCGCACTAACCCTGGGTTATCTTAACCCAGCTTCGAACAACCTGGCCCCGTTCGCTGACGTCTTATGTCGTTCCGCTAAGAAGCGAAACGAGCGCTGCTTATGTATATGCTTCGTTCTCTCAGCCATGATACAAAAAAGTGCGATACGCATGTATATAACTCGTTCTTTCAGCTACTGATCAGGCAAAAGCAGTTCGGGAACCGACCCGACCAGTGCGCCAAACGTCAGATGTTAGCGAAGGGTCACCTACCTACCCAAGCCACACTGGGCGGGCCAACTTTTCGGCTCAGCTAGAAGGGTGACACACCCAGCCGGGCCACCCTCCATAAAAAAAAGGTGAGACATTCAGAGAATGCACTGTTGGCGCGGGGGAAGGGGGGGGGGGGGGGGGATACAAAGGGGCCAGTTTTTTCGTCATATAAATGCTTGCTAAATGAATGATGACTCAGCTGCGAGGGTGAACATTCTACGTTTTACAGGTTTTCTTCATACAAATGGGGCCTAAACAGTAATACCTTCTTCACAAGTCAAAAAGAAGCCATCACAAGCCTGGCTGTGTATTAGAAACAAATCAATATAATCCGTCTTGAGACTCTTCAAGGACATTTCAATAGCCTCTAACGTCGTATCATATCCTAGAAATCTTGGATGGAGTTTGGTCATGATGAATATCTCTGATCTTGGTATTCCACTCTGCTGAATGGCCTCAGCGACTTGTGGTTCTGAATCTGGGTATCCCTGTGCTGTATCAATCAACCTATATGATAAACGAGCAAGGCTGTTAAATTGGTATTCCTGTAAAGAACGCATCATATTCCAACCTGACAGACCTTTCTACTCTGCACTAAACCATTATTTTGTATTGTATCCACACAGCAGACTGATCATCTTTAAATTTCTTCTTATACAAAACGGGAAGAGTTTGTCACTTTGGCATTTTTTCCTCTCCGTAATGCAAAAAAAACAAGCAGGTGGTATTTTGCAGTGTCACCAAAACCATTCAGTATTAATTTACATGTATATAGTATGTGTAACGTTTGTTATCATGTTAACACCAGAATCTCTCTCAGTATACACAATAAAAGAAGTTGTTATAAGGATAACATGAGAGTATTTATTAACCTGTATCCAATTTCAAGCGCTGTTTTAACAGCAAAGGTTGTGTTTTCCATAAGGGCAGCTGTTCCAAGACCCATCACAGGCACTAATGAGGGTTAGAAAAAAACAAAGTACTGTAAACGGTTGAATTAGCAGCCAGCTTCAAATAAGCATCCCCCCCATACACACACCCCACCTCCACCCCCGTTAAATTCTAAGCAACCCCTAGATCTAACAGCTATGAATAGAGCACGACAAAGTCAAACCTGTATTACGCGGAATTCCTTGGGGAATGGCTTACTGAACACCCAATTTAGGTCGACCATTTATGTATAGGTTTGACAAACATGAGAGTAATGCAAGAAAATGAAGATGATGAAAAAACTAAATACATGTATCTATCCTATGACAAAATGACCTCAAACTCTTTCTACCTCTTCTTGTGCCAAATGAAAGGAAGAAAAAGACCATTAAATGCCATGGACAAGTGAATCTGTTGCACTAGGATGGTTCACCTTGTCAAAGTGACCGTTAAATAGAGGTGGAAACAATAAATAACTTGCTGGGACCTCGGAAAAGGTGACCGCTTAATACAGGTCAGTTTTCCAGTAATTAACCCTTTAAGTCCCAATAGTGTCCAAGATCAATTTTCTCCTTACAATTATCCATACACTGTAAAGAGATAAGTTATGAGAATCAATAAAATGATCACCCAAGAGAAAATACTTTGATCTTTGAACAAATTCTCTCAACTTATTCTTTAAGGAAATGTGTGGAGATCAGTTTGGAGAATTTGTATGCGGATACTGGGGCTTAAAGGGTTAAAGGATTCCGGGACCTTAGTACAGTCAAATCTCAGTAACTCAAACCCTCTATATCTCAAACCTCCCACTAACTTGAAGTTATTTACATTTCCCTTCAGATCATTTTCTATATAATTTTTTCCTCGATAACTCGACCTTCTGATAACGTGAACTTTTTTCTATTTCCCTTGAAGGTTTGAATTATCGGGAGTCAACTGTAATTGATTGCTCAAAGCACAGGCCACAAGGCACTCCTAGCTATCAACACAGTGTTGTACTACTTACTCTTATACCCACTAGCAAGGGTAATATCTTCTGGTCTCTTGTTTTGCTTGGGTATCCTCAGGGGTCCACTACTTGGATCACTTACATTGATTTTTAGGACAGCATTCAAAGCATGCTTTTCTTCTTGACACTGAATCTTGTCTGGTTCATCCTTGACAAGTTTGTCAAACAGCTCTGTTACCTGATATGGAATGATAATTGCTGCGTAATTGTTTCGCTGAAGCATAAGTTACTAAAATTAGTAAATGCCAGGATAAGGACATCTTTGCAACATTAGGTTAAATAAAACATACTTGTAACTTTCTATAATGAAAATGACAACTGAAAGACATCATATTAAGTATTAGGGAGCTTATTAAAGAAAAGACGTTTTTGAACAACACACGCCAACCACGACAGGACTTTTTTGCATTCTTGGGTGGTGGGTTTGCCCAAATTTTCAAGCAAATTCTCTCTATAAGAGTAAAGAAACTTAGCAATACAAAGTTGGTAGCATTAAGGAATATTATAAGGGATAAGGTCACACTTCTGGTTGATGTGCATTACACAAAATGTCTTGCTGAAGCTCCCAGTATCACTGTGAAGTTAAGACAAATGAGCAACCAGGATACTGAGTTCAAATGCCTAGAGTTTATGGTATTAGCAACCTAGTTGTTAACCTAAGTAGTCAACTGAATTGTAGTGTTATTGGTCGTGCCACTGAAGGCTTGATTATAAATTACCAATAGTCTCTGAAGACTTTAGAATGTGAGTGGTGCATACACCTGTATAAAACTGATTTCATGGAAGGAGCTGCCTAGCTTTGTAGATAAAGTGAGTACCTTAATAATGTCAGTATCTTCAGAAATCCCTGCCTCTTCAAATTTATCTTCATAGTTGAACAGTCCAAACCACATGTTGACAGCAATATTGGGTGAGTCATATGAGCGAACAACATGCCACCAGTACTGAGGTATATACAACATATCACCTGTTAATGAAAATTAAATAACACAGTGATTGCTTGTAACTAGACTGGATAAATAAAGGTGAATAAATACAGCTGAACTTCCAATAACGGCCACCTCTCTACAACGCCGGCCATTTTTTCAGCAGAAAGTCCATACATGTACATTCACTCTTGTTTCAACCTCTCTACGACGGCCACTCTGGTTCAACTGCATTTTAGTTTGTGGATAGAAAGAAGTGATGGTGCATGGACAAGTGTCTGATTGGAAAAAAGGGTGGATGGGCTTATGTACATAGAGGGTTCTACCTAGTTTCAACCGAGAGGGAGGGGGTGCAAGTCATTACAATTATTATTCAATATCAACACAACACCCAAATTTATTATTGTTAGGAAAAGCTCACCGAGCTTTACAAAGACCTCACGTTTGGTGTTAAACAGGCCAATGATTATTATTATTACGATAAACAAGATACAGCCATTCAAAATCTCCAAAATGTACAAAGAAAAATGTGGACTTCCAGACAAGCCTGTCCTGTAACCATACATTTCTTAGCACATTTTCTCACTTTTGAGTGCCCATATCTTCTTCAGTATCGGTATTTGCCTAATAACACCAAACTTGGGGATATTGTAAAGCTCGGCATCCTCTTTCCAGCTAAGTACATTTTTATGTTAATAATCCCATAATATACAGACTTGTACCCAGTCCTCGTCAGTTTGAAAACAGGAAATGGATGAAGGGGAGTTTAAATGGGTGGATGGAAGGTAAGTGGATGAATTGGGTGGATAGGTATATGGCAGAGAGGCCTCCCTCTGGAGAACTAAAACCTTGCTCTGTCTTTTTTGTAGTACGCCCCACCCTGCCTCACCCTTTTATTAGGATATCAAGATACAGTCAAGGGACATAAGTATTCGTCACTTTCAAAAAAAATGCGCGAAATTTTTACCCCCGTTGTGCACACTGTCAACAGGAAAAATGGATGCAGGGCGCGCGTTTGGTCAATAAAGGCGGGAAAAATTAGCAGAAATAGAAACAAACAAACATCCGACCAAGAGCACGAAAGAAAATGCAAAGTTCCCGAAAGGAAAAAAATAAGAGCTGTTTGTGTTTTGACACCTCGCTTATTCAGTCATTCAAAATTAAGTTCAAGGTTAGGGCGCTAAAAAATAGTCATCTTTTTTTTGTTTTGCTTCTGAGAATTTATTTTCAGCTCTCATGAGTCAAAAAGGAGCTGAACTGTCCACAGAGACAAAAGAATTAATTATTACTCTGTCGGAATCCGTGCAAAACAAAGCGGAACTGTCGAGAATGTTAAACATTCCAAGAACGACTATCACGAGCATTCTAAGCAAGTATCGAAGGACTGGCACAGTGGAGACTTTGACGCGAAGTGGCAGGAAAAGGAGCTTCACAAATAGAGACAGAAATGCTTTAAAGCGTTTGGTTAAAAGTAACAGACGACTTACCTTGCAGGACATTACTGCAAAGCTAAACGAGTGCAAAACAAAGACTTTCAGCCAGAAAACCGTGCAAAGGGAGTTGCATTCGGAAGGATATAAAAGAAGGTTAGCGAAAAAGAAAATGGTGGTTCGGGAAGTGAATCGAAAAAAGCGAGTGAAGTGGTGTAAACAGCGAAGAAGTCGGACGGTAGACAACTATTGGAAAAAAGTAATATTTTCAGATGAAAGTCAGATCGTGCTCGGTACAAACAACCAAGTTTACATTTGGCGAAAAGACGACGAAAAGTACAACCCACATCTTGTTTGTTCTCGCTTTGAACGGAAGATAAGTTTGATGATCTGGGGATGTATTTGTTATGATGGTGTTGGATCTCTGACTGCAGTTGAAGGCAACATCAACTCAGCCAAGTACATTGACATCCTAGACAAGAACTTATGGCCAGTAGTTGTCTGGTATTTTGAAGGAAAAGAATACTTGTTCATGGATGACAATGCGCCTGTTCACAGAGCCCACACTGTAGAAAATTATAAAGATCAAAACGAAGTAACCTCAATGGAATGGCCAGCACAATCACCAGATTTAAATATAATAGAAAATATCTGGCTCTACATGAAGAGAGAGCTACAAAAGTCCGTGGTAGCTATCGCTACCAAAAGTGATCTTCTGCGTGAAATCCAGAGCGTGTGGCGGAACATCGAATTGGATTATATAAGAAACCTTTACCAGTCCATACCTGATCGCCTAGACAATGTAATTAAAATGAAGGGTCATCTTACTAAATATTAAGGTGATTTTAAAGTTAGATTTGCTGAAAACGGTGTTAAAACTAGCGCGCGTAAAATGTAAACAAACGCCGCCATATTGAAAGTGACGAATACTTATGTCCCGCGACTGTAGGTTAATGTTTTTGAGCCTGCATCACAGAGGTAATTTAACCCCAGTTAGTAATGTCTGCGAAGCAGTGCCAGTATCCTTGATTTAGGCCCCTAACAGATTCAACAAATTACTGGAATTGCATTTTGAATTTCCCTTCAACCTGATTGGCAAATCAACAAGGGCTTTTTAACAGGCCTATCAATAATGTCATGTGCTCAAATCAATGGTACACAGGTGACAGCCAGATTAGGCATGGCAATCTCAAGAGTTGTGCCTGAGAAAATCTGGGCCCAGTTGTTCGAAGGCCGATTAGCGTTTAAGCGGGGGTTAAATTTAACCCGAGTTTTTTTTTCTTCTGTTCACAGGCATTTACTCGGATAATTTTCTCTGTTATTTTTAGAGCTTCCACTCATCAACTTGTAGACAAAAATAATCAAAACTGAAATGCTTTTTAAGCTTTTAAATCTGAATTCAAATCTCGCACTAACCCTGGGTTATTTTAACCCAGCTTTGAACAACTCGGCCCTGGTGTCAAGTCTGAAGAATCTCATCAGACAGAGTGGGAAATCATCAAAACTCACCTTTATTCAACGTTACTTCATAATATGGTATATCTGCTAATTTTGGAAATGCTTCAAGATCTAACTTCTCAGGATCAATAGGAAGCACTCCTGGAGTGATTGCATACTGATCAGCTTTGAGATCCTTGCTGTACGTACTGTTCACCAAATAGATCTTCTTTGTTCCAGAGATGAGGGTAAGAATGTTCTCATAGCCATCATGATGAAATGCAGAGTTTGCACTTCCACTGTTAAATAATAAATTAACACTGTCGATTGTTGATGATATTTCATGGCAGTTTAAAAGTGATGGCAAGAGAACATCATTTAACATGGACGCATTAGGTGGAAAAGCTGAATCCAGGTAAACTTCTTCAGATTTGTAAATTTTAAGAAATTCATCAAGAGTTAAAGGTTTTCTGACAGGAAATTCATTCTTGAACTTCTTTCGATATTCTACAGTAAAAATACTAGATCCAAAGTGTGATGTGAGGTAAGATTCATTCTGCCATAGTTGAATGGCAGGCCAGTGATTTGCACCACCTCTTATGATGACAGGCTGTCTTTTGTGTATAAAGTTATGATAGAAGTCAGTGCCACTTGGAGCATACTTCAGGCTGGTAATTTCACCTTCAGCTTCTCTATGTTGACCAAAAGGTTTCAGGTGACCTATGGTGAAAGAAAAACAAAAATTCCTAGTAATTATAACAACATTTTTGCTTAAATTGTTATTTTACCACAATTTATGAAAGACATCACCAGCACCATTAAAAGTTTTACCCATTGCCTAGTTTCAAGCCGAGGGGGGCTGGGTATGAGTCCATTTATTATCGGGTAAACAACAAACCCACAAAGTCAGAAAGAGGAAACCGAGATTTGCAAAATCCTCAAGTTTGGTGTGATCTGGCCTATATTGAAGGAGATACCGGTACTGTCTTTCAAAAAACTTCAAGAGATTTCTAGACATGCAGGCAGTGAATCCGGCAATCCATACATTTCTACTCTATAGCTGTATCTTGTTCAATATTGGCCCTATTACCATCAAACTTGAGAATTTTGCAAAACTCAATGTACTTTTTCTGACTGTGTGAGTCTTGCATCGTTTATCCCATAATACATGTACACAGACTCATGACCAGACCTCCTCGGTATGAGAGCTAGGTGCTAAGTACTAAAAATCCCTCCACCACGACAGACTACATGACTATCATGCCACTGATCAATTTCACATGATACCCAGTATTCTAAGTCAAAATCCTCTAAATTCTACACTCCATTTAAGATTGGTTGAAAACCTTACCCTTCACAGAGGCACATAGCAGCAGAGCCATTGCACAAGTGATAATTCCCTTTACTGAAAACTGAATGATTGGATAATGCAATTCTCAAGCTCTGATAGGCTTAGCCATCATGGTATATGAGCCATTATATCATGCTCTTTGAAATAAATATGGTAAGTGTAGGTGTCTGCTCAAAATTAAAAACAAGCTGAAAACTGGTTGTTTTTACAAGTAACGTAGGGAAGAATTGTTGATATTTTGTGGGAGTTTTAATAAAACAATATTTATTAATCCACTCGAGCTTGTTGGATAATATGAGATGGTAGATAGTAAACTCGGTGCCACGTGCTTCGTTGGCTATCTACCATCTCATATCTAACGTGCACTTGTTAACTATACCACCCCAGTACGCATAGCCACAAATACGGGTAGATTGCCTCTTGCCCTGGAGAAACAGGTAGACTGCTGGGTAAAACAGTGATGCCTTTAATTTTATATAGCTATGTGGCAAACATGTCTGCCTAACCATAGCTGTAGCAGACATGGTGAATCTTAAGGTCCTTTAAAATAACAACATATTTATTTGGGAAAGTTAATAAAAGTTAATCGCGATTATAGTGAGGGTGATTTTGACTCTCTTTTTTATGATTCTTATCTAAGCCTTGAATAATGTGAAGAATTAATCAGCTCAAGAGATCATCGCTGACGTGTACTTTCTTGAGAATCGACCATGGCAGCAGAATATAACTGAATAGGCCAGCTTTTTATCCACCGCATTCTGATTCATCCTATTATAATAATAAGACCGCCAAACGTCAACTTGAAAGATCAACCAGAGGTCGCTAACTTAAAACGTTGTGCACAAAAACAAATCTAACAGTTGCAAATCGTAACTCCTTTCAAAAGTTTTCAATTGAGTGTCGTATTACTTATTTTGTCTACAATCGAAAGTCAGAACTTCATAAAGCTTAGGGGGTACGCAAGTAACGACTCTGCAGCTCTCGAAGGCGTCCCTGCTGGTCTCATCTAATGTTTGACAATCGACAACGGTTGAGAGCCATAAAATTGATTACGTATCTTAAACATACCTTTTTCTATGACGCCAGTACATCCATCTTTGTCGCAAAAACCAGGAGAGGAAGCCGCGGTCAAGTGACAAAACATCTCAAATAAAAATAACAAAAACATACAAGTCGCGGGAAGAAATCTCGACCTGAAATGGACAGTTAACCGCATGGCGCGGCGGCGAATGAAGACAGGGATTTTGCGAAGAATTTTAAAAGGATGCTATCTAAAATTTATGAAACTGCTTTAAAACACGGTGTAGAAACAATAAGCTATGAATAATCAGCTGATTTTCTAGGACCATCTGTTCCCTGGCGTAGTGGGAATACATTTCCATAAACCTTTTACTGCGACTGAACTTTATGTGCGCATTAGCAGAAGTAATTCGTGACGAGGTAAAGAGAATCTATTTGTGTATCGGAGACTGAACACTTCCGGTAAAATTTTCCTTTGTACGAAATTTTAATTTATGAAGTGAGATAAATATTATGAGAGGTAAAAATGTTCGTTTATTATTTTTTTGAATGAAATTGAGCTGTTACAATCTTCCTTCTTCTCCAAAATGTATTTTTCAATTCGTGAAAAAAAATCTACTAACTCCACTTACGATACGTTTTACAGTCCTGTGAAAGAGGTTGATAGCAGATAATCTTTAAGGTTTCTTAGGAAACATTTCTGGCGTTTTGAAATTCCTTTTGAACTATAAAGATCGCACAATTTTGATAACACAATCTAGAGTCTTAATGCTGATCAACAACCATATTCCCCAAACATTTTTAGCACTGGCACTATTGTCCGGGTTCCACGTTCGCAAACCAACATGGCGCGTCATAGGGTGATCTTTACGTTTGTGACACTCTATTTTTTCAGCGAATTCTCGAAATGTAGCGCTGATAGTGAAGATTCTTTTGCATGGAACGTAAAGGACAACACCGAGTTTGGCGTGGCAGAATCAATTATTGAGGTGAATGCTTTAATTCTGTACAGTTTATACAGGTGATTTCATTTTATTAGGGAGCTTAAGCAACAGCGTTTTTGAGCGACAAACGTCAACCGGAAGTGCACTTTTTGCATCATTGGGCGGTGGTTTGGTTGAAACTCTCCGCTAAATCGTCTTTATAAGAGAAAAGAAACTTATCAATACAAATTTCTTAGCGTCAAGGCATATAGTAAGGGAGAAGACCTAACTTCCGGTTGACGTGCGTCGCTCAAAAACGTCTTTGCTTAAGCTCCCTAATATTATTGATCTGTAAACCTATGGCATACACGTAAAAGTTCATGAAAGTCAACATCCATGTAGGGGGCGTTTGATCGCATGAAATAGTCTCTCTCTGCTGTCTGTTTCAGTCCACATCTATTGGGAATGAAGCGTACAATATAAATAATTTTCAAAAAAGTCGTTTCCTCACAAGCGTACTTAGTATTAAAAACTTCATGTAAACAGGAACAAAATTACAAAAGAATTTAGACGTCACATCTCACAAGTCTCTGATTGTGTGAAGTAAGAAGCCGTTTTCTCATTTTTCTTTTTCTAGGGATTAGTTTATCCCAGGCAATTTATTAAGTCTTTGGCAATCTCAAAATGACTTCTTACTGTTTATTACCTGATAATTGGCACCAAAAGTGATTTAAAATTCAAATGCACTTAAACTTTCAGCCAGATGAATTATTATAAATGGCGAAAAGCACCTGATCATTAAACAAGATAGCATATTTATGGGCTTTATTTGGACAGTTATTATTTTAAATCCAGGTGGTATGACTAAGTGACAATGATTATAAAAAATAATGTTTTCTCTCTTGAGTAAACACACATAAAAATACATTTAGTTACTATTTCCAACCAAAATAAACAACATTTAGGAAAGAAGAATAATTCCCGTGGTGTCTACTTTGTTGCCCAAAACTTTCTCTGACTTGATTTACAGCCTCTAATTACTACACAGAGGTTAAAACTTGCATTGCAAAAAATTAGTGCATTTTGATTCTAAAGTAGTTGCTTTATATGCTAGCACAAAGAAGCAAACCAACAATATTTTCATGTTATTTTTGTGACAGGAAAAGAGCCAAATCTGAATTTATTCCTGATCAAGGTTGTTTTGAATCTATTAATTCATCTTAAAAGTGCAAGAATAACAATGTTATAGGCAATTACATGTTATAAGAGACCTTCGGGATTATTCGCTTTTTTAGATACTAGTACAGCAAAACCTCAAAAAGAGGATTTTTTACTAGGGTGGTGAAAAAACATCAGTAACAGTCAAGTAACTACTAGTTGATTAGTTGGTAGCTCAATTCTAAAACAATGTGTCCAAAGATCACTCCAACTGTTGAGGGATAATTCTAGACACATTGGCCCGGAACTGAGCAGGATCAATTAGCAGAGAGAGTAATTATCTAGAGGCAGGGAGTTCCACTGTGATTCTAGGATAGAAAGACAGTCTGTGGGAAGTTGTAGAGGTGGAAATCAGGATGAAGGAGTGATCATGGACGTGTCTACTTCAGTCTGTGGGTTGGGGAATGCAAATTATCACCTGGGTTCACTGCAACTAAGTTGATCCTATACAACATGGTCAGGCGTGCATCAACTCTTCTCTGCTCTATATGGTTCTCCAGTTGAACTCTTTAAGCATCTCTGTCATGCTTGCTGATTGCTGCTATCTCCCCTGTGCCCCTCTGGTAGTCCATTGCCTCACCATTTCCAAGTTGAAGGAACCATTGTTTTCAATGCCTTTTATAATACGAGGGTCCCAAACAGTACTACAATATTCCAACTGGGGGTGTAGTATTGATGCGTATGCCTTAGCTAAGTTAGAATGGGCTAATTTATTCTCAGGTTTTGCGTAAGAAATTCTCCTTTAACCCTTAGCAATCATATAAAAGACTAAGCTTGCTAATATGGGTGTTCCATTTCAGTTCTTGGGATAAAAAAAAAACACAAAGGTACTTGGTGTTTGGGACTGTTTTTAATGGCACCCCATAGAGGGACTGTAGTTAAACAGGAATGCCAGGGTTCTCTTTCAGTACACCTGGAGGATTTAACATTTTTCAGGATTAAGACTCATCAGCCAGTCTTTTTCCCACACCTCAAGGTTATTCAATTTGGTCTGCAATTGGAGACAGCTATCTTGCAAGTTGATTGTCAAGTACAGCCCAAGGAGAGTATTGTCTGTGAACAAGTTGACTTTAAGAACAAGGATTTAAGTGAAGCTTCCATATTGCAGTATTTATATATAGCAGCCTTAATCGGAGAGCATATTAGCAACCACAATGATGACCACAATGACAACATCAAATTCATTTTTTAGCAGCATTTTCACTGCTGTCATCATTGTTGCTTAATTAAGCTACCTATTATTAGAAACTTATTCTTCAGGGCCGAGTTGTTCAAAGCTGGGTTAAGATAACCCAGGGTTAGTGCAAAATTTGAATTCAGAAATGAAAGCTTAGAAAGTAATTTCAGTTTGATTCTTTTCGTCAACAAGTTGATGATTGGATGCTCTTTAAAAAAACGAGAAAATTATCCGAGAAAATACTTTTGAACAAAAGAAATAGAAACCCGGGTTAAGCGCTAATCGGCCTTCGAACAACTGGGCCCAGGACTTGCATTTTGTAGCTTCACTGAGTAACAAAAATATAATAAAATTTAAGTAATAAAAGTTTGATTTTCTTTTGTTTCTTTAGGATACGATCCAGGATGTCGACCTCTCATCAAAAATCACTTTCAGATATCAAACAACTGATGGCAGCAAAATTTATGTCTTTGACAATATTTTACATCCAATAAATCTTCATATTTTCTCAAGGTATTTAAATATCGATTTAGGAGCCTGGCATTTCAGTCTTTATGAACCATATGACGGGGGAATTGAAAAGCCAACGGACAATATCCCATGGATTAACGATGTAGATTGCATTGAATTTTCACAATCCGTGGTTGGGAAAACAATGCAAAAAGCAGTGATGGACACTGCACAAACTGAGGATATTTACTATCCTTACAAAGTCAAAGGAAAACTTATCCGACGTGGCGACTTTACTAAACTTTACACTGATGCCAATAAAACAGATGATGAATACTCTGCTTTTATGTTTTTGAATCCTACGTGGAGGAAGAATGATTATGGAGAACTTTACCTGTAAGTATAAATGATCGATAAGTTTATTAATTCACGTTTTGTGAATCAAGCAGTAGTCACAAGTATTATGGTATGTTAGACATTTAGACATTTATTTATTTGCCACACACACGATTACAATAATTACAAAAAAGTATACCAAAAAAGAAATGTAGGAAGAAATGGCGAGGAGGCCTAAAGGAAACTATAGAGCTTACATTAATTAGGCCTCCTCAGTTACAATTTTTAGAAGATGGCACAAAAATTATGGCGACAGATACAAAATAATATCAGGTGGAAAATTAAACTAATAAATGTTACGGAATTTTACAAGTAATGTTGAATATTAAAAAGCATATTCGTAAGATTTCAGTTGGAGTATACTAATAATAATTATTATGGTATTTTCTGGAGTGGTCAATTACAGTCTGTTTCTGTTGGCGATTTTCATAAATATTCTGTTGTCCATAGTTTTGTGAGTTTCACAATAAACAAAGGTATTGAAATTGTTAAAAGGAAACTCCGATTTTTTTGCTTTCCTTAGATATGATGAAGACAATGAAATAATGGCTGGAACAGTACCAAAATTTGGCCGGGTTGTTGTATGGCCAAGTTCAGTGTCTTATCTCGCACGACCTCCCAGTATGGCTTTTAAAAAAGGGCAACTAATACTTCATGTTCAGTTCACCAAATCCAAGCAAAAAATGCTTGCTAGCCACAGGGAAAGAATGACATCAAAAGGTGAACGCCAGGTGGCGTATGACGTGGGATTTATTGGAAGTGACAAACCTGCTCCAACTGGTATCAACATAGCACAGCATCAAGTTTCCGAACACACCTCAACAGAAGGAAAGAAGATTTTTGTGTTTGATGATCTCTTTGACAAGGAAGATCTGGATAGGTTACGAGCTTTCATCTTCAAACATGGTACTTATTATTATGATGATTCTGATGATGGGGATGACGGAGGTGATAATGTGCAGTGGATTGCAGGGTTTGAGATCAATGACTACATTCAGAGCAGACTTTGGAACATTATGCAACAGGTTTGTGTACAGAACGTGTGAGTTTTTAACCCTTTAAGCCCTAATAGTGATCAGCATCAAATTTCTCCTTGTCATATCAATGCTTTGTAAAACAGAGTGGTCATGAGAATTACGGACATGATCACACAAGATAAATTTGCTTGATATTTAATCGACTTCTCCCCACTACTTCTGTAGGAAATGAGTAGGGGCAACAAATGAGAATTCTGATTTTGATCTCAGGGTTTAAAAGCTTAAACTACAAGTCACCCCATGTAAGGGAATCTAGATCCCAGAATGTGGGAAATTTTTGCTTGTGGAATCTGGAATTCTGGACTTTGGAATCCAGAATTAAGCTCAAGGAATCCAGAATCCCCCTAACAATTTTTATTTAAATCTGGAAGTCCACGTTCCACTGACTCAACATTCTGGCTACTAATATGAATCGCCTGCTAGTTAACATCTGTCAGTAATATACATGAAAAGCGGCGAAAAGGTATTTTAAAGTTGAATCTAAGCTCTTGCAAGTGAGCATTTGTGCACAGTTCTGGGGCTAACAAGAAAATTGAAGAGTTAAGTTAGCTTTCCAGCTCACATGTTATTTTCACTGTATCCAAATGAGCATGATTATCTGCAAATTGAGTTGTAAGTGCAATTAAATTAGCCTGCTTGCAGACCTCTTTTATTTCCTTTTGTTTTGGACATACGTGACCATTGCATGCAGGCTTAGAGTGCAAATAATAATTTTTCGCACAATGTGACTGGCAATTGTAAAAGTAAGCTGATTTGAAGCAGTTCTTTTCTGTTTGTTGTGGTAGGGTCTTGGATAAAACGATTTCTTCAATTTTCATTTTTGGTCATGAAAAATCTTATTAGCAGATCTAGAGTTACTTTAAGTGTTTCTTCTGCCAATGTCTCTTTTGTGCCTAACAAGCTTTTTTCTTGTTCTATTAACGCTTGAGTTTCTGTGCATTAAATCTTACAGACTCTTAAACATATGACTGGTAGGGATAAGTGGTTTCCATATGACATATCATGTAACCTGATCCGCAGTGCCGATCACACCCGTATTCATCAGGACTGTGAATATCATGAAGATGAATGGACATACCTTATTTATCTAACTCCAAACTGGACTAAGAATGACTATGGCGAAACAGCCTTTTATGAGACAATGAGCCACGACAATGAAATCATCACAGAGGTTCGGCCAAAGTATGGCCGGGCTGTTGTGTTTCAAGGTATGTTGTAGTGGAACCTAGCCTACATGGCAGGCCACGAAGAGGGACAAAGAGAATCTTTGTTTGTTAGTTTATGGCTTGTATACTTATTCAATAGCGCATGGTCGCTTTTGGTCTTTTAGAGAACTCATTAAAGCAACGAGACTGCAACGGTAACGAGAAGGGCCAAAAATCCAAAGTTCTAGATTAGCAAAACACTAACTTTGCTCGAGCATCACGCTTTATTGCGGTCGCTGCTTGACTACGACGTGAAACTTCCTAGTTTTACTGGAGGACGTGAACACAAGCCATCGATTTTCTTTTTCTTCGAACTTAGATGCAGTTCTTTAGAATTCGACTTCAGAAAAATTCGCCAAAGTTTCACACGTGGGACAAAGTGGATTCTTTAAGCGCGATGAAGTTCCTTCTTGTTAAGTAATTCGTAGCTTGAGAAAACAGCCGACATTTTCGTGACGCCAGCAGAGGTTTTCCCGCGAAATGACGACTGAGGAAAGAGCCAAGAAATTCCATACGATGGCGCATCACTAGCAAGAGTCGGGTAGTGCTTCTGATTGGATGAAGCAATTCAACCAATCAGAGGCACTACCCAGATCTGATAGTGACGCGTCATCAGTATGGAATTTCTGGGCTCATTTCTCAGACGTCATTTCGCGGGGACACCAGTGCTGACGTCACGAAATGTCGGCTGTTTTCGCAGGCTAAGAAGTTGTCTTGTTTTACCTCAGGAATTATTCCCCACTCCGCCCGTCCACCAAGCACAAATCAATCACACGCACGCCTCACATTTGTGGCAAAAGTGTCTGTAGACGAGTTTGTAGGAAGGCAAAAAGCTTTCACAGAAGAAATGAGGCACTTCATGGGTGTTTTGGACACCAGAAAGAGTTTAAATTCCATGGAGCAAGGAAAAGGTAATATTATTATCAGAATAATTAAATGTCAACTCACTTGATAAAGAGTTATTTTTTTAACGTATCACTCAAACGAGAGGAGGGAAACTGAATTCCTGTGTAAGAAAACTCAAGGGCCGGGTTGTTCAAAGCTGGGTTAAGATAACCCAGGGTTAGTGCGAAATTTGAACTCAGATATGAGGGCTTACAAAGAAAATTCAGTTTAATTCTCTTTGCGTACAATTTGACGATTGGAAACTCTAAAAAGAATAGAGAAAATTATCCCAGAGAGTGCTTTTGATAAAAAGATAGGGAAACCCCGGTTAAAATTTAACCCCGGGTTAGCGCTAACCGGCGTTCGAACAACTGGGCCCAGAGTTTTGATTGGCTCCAGTGACGTATGAACCCTAAATTATAATACGTCCGAACAAAAGAGAGGTTGAATGTACTGCCTCCTGGTCGATTTTTTTTTTTTCAAAAAAATCATGGAAAGGTATTAGACAGTGAACACGTTTCCTTTTTCCCTGTTTCATATGCACTCTGGCAAGAACGCAATTTGTTTCCCAATCAAACATAGGCTGGCTAGCGGACGTAAAAGGGGAGGAGAAAGGCACAAAAAGGGGAAGATGAACATTATACGCCTATTACGTAACTGCATGAGCTAGAGTAAGTGTTAAAACAGAATTCGAAGGTGGAGGTGAGACGCGCGAGATTGACTTCTACCTCCCCGCGCTCGCGCGTTTCACTCGCGATTTGTCACGTGTACGTTCCTTCAAGTGTGTGAACGCCACGCTACAGTTAAGTCAGTCAGAATAATCTTGTTTCTCTTTTGTTGTTTTAACAGGTGCTGAGCTGATTGGGGAACATAATAAAGAACACGGTGAAGAAAGAGAAACGGAGGAAATGGAAGGACAGCCACAAAATAGAGAGAAACCGCATGTAGACAATGAATCAGAAGAAGAGGAAGGAGAAGGTGACGGCCATGAAGATGAAGAGGAAGAGATTGATGATCCAGAATTTACAGAGTTAAGCAGACGAATGGGAGAGGTGTCACAGAGTAGAGACTTAAAGGAGATAAGGAAACTGCACGAAGAGCTACATCTGCGTCATGTAATGGCCAGACAGGATGCCGTCAGGCGAATAACAAATCTAATTTAGAATTAAGACCTTAGAATACCGTCGATTGCATCTACCCGTGAACGCACGCGCTCAAAACGTGTTTTCACGTGACGTCAAACTTCTGAGTTTCAGGCGTCAAACTTTGAAGTTTTCCCGCCCAAATGTGAAGTTCCCACGGTAAAGTCGGTAGAGTCGGTGTTCTCGTGGTTCACTCTGTTCTCTTGGGCGGGAAAACTTCAAAGTTTGATGCCTGAAACTCAGAAGTTTGACGTCACGTGAAAACATGTTTTGAGCGCGTGCGTTCACGGGTAGATGCAATCGACGGTACACGTGATGCTGAAACCGTGTAACCAGCACATCAATCGCGGATACAGTAAAAGCTCTCTTAACAGACACTCTCGTAAGCGGACAGCTCTGCTCACGGCCTCCTCCACAAAACCCCGTACCCAACTTCCATAGAAACCATGTATTTTTACATTCCCTATGCGGACAATTTCCGTAGACGGCCGCGGCGGACGCTTTCAGAGTCAGTTACGAGTTAGATCTTGCTTGGTTTTAAGCTCACGTTAGGGAACACCTGAAATGAAATCTCATTCGTCTCTGAATCTGTATTTTTTATATCGCTGTTCTTCACAATGAATTTATATCAGTTTCCTTTTTTTCCTTTTTTTTTCACATACTCGTCCAGTTACAGTTCAAAACACCACTTGAGTTCTAGTGGCCACTTTATGAAACCAAGTAAGCGGCCAGCACCGGTTGCAGACACCTTTTTTACCTCCGGAGGGTTTCTGCTTAGGAGAGCTTCTATTGCAATACTGTCGGACTCGTCTGTATAATTTCCTAAAGGATATTTCTTAAAGCCCAAGTTAAATATAAATGCAGTCTTTTAAATTATAACATATGTACTTCTATTTGACAGTACAAAAGCAATAAACCTAACTGCGCTTTTATTTTGACGTCTATATACTCTTTTTCCATGATGAGAAGAACCGTTAATTGTTTCTGGTGAAAACAACACTTTTTAAGGGTTTTCCTTTTCTTCTGTTTCTATTAGTTTGTATCCGATATCACCAGTATCTTTTTCAAAACTTGCCACCCAGTACGCGAATAAAAACAGAGCTAAAATGGCAAATGATATCAAAGAGAAAATAAAATACGTCCTCGGAATGCCGACTTGGTTAATAACGAAACCGCTGACCATTATTCCTGAGCCCACACCAAGACCCCAGTGAAATCCTCCAAGGACCCCTATGGGAGACAAAACAAACGTGATATATAACACAAGTACATGTTGTGTTAATACTTTATCTCAGGTAATTTTTACTTTTCCTTTGTTTCAACTTCATTTGCTTACATTACCATACCCAAAAACAAAAGAAAAACAAATTACCTGAGATAATATATTAACCACAACATAAACTTGCGCAGCAAACGACTTAAAGATTAAATAGTCTTTGGTAGGCCGTAAATTCACATAGAGCAGTATCAATTTTAAAAAGATTAAAAGAACTATGAACCTAAGGAAGACCGTCTTATTCTTGTGCATCCTTACTGCGCAAATAACCTTTTGATTTTTTAGCACATTTCTTAAAAGCCTCCGACATTAATTCTCTGAGATTTCAACCTCTAGGCATAACTGTATTAACTATACATTGCAGATTTATATTCTTTTCAAAACTGTTTCAACCAACGCTATCTTGACTCCGCATCACAGTGGTAGTAATACTCTCATTGTAAAGCTCTTATTGAAACAAGGTTCTATAATACCCATGTAACTGTTGAGCGATAAGCAAGCGTTTACATGCAAGATTCACTTATGTAAAGAGATTTAATTGAAAAAAATTCGATTGCTCTCTATGGAGAAAGCCAAAACATTTTATAATTGAATTAATTAAATGGTCACTTGGATGTTAATATCGTAGGCATTTTTAAACAATATCTATGAACTAATTTGTTTTCCATTGTTGAACAAAAGTAAGAAAATTTAGTCCTTTCTTCCCCAAACGTCAAACAGACAAAATTTTGAACACTGAGTCGTCTCATAACTACCTCATTCTTTACACTTATTTCCATTGTGTGTACATTTTTTTTCAGTTTTTGAAGAGAAAGTTGTCTGGATTCAAAACTAAAGCATTTCAGAAATCAGACTCGCTTAGAATTATAAGATAGCGTTACCTTGAATCGCTCCATGGAATCCAACTTTTGAAGATACTGCGGCGCCAAATACAACACAGGTCGCCCAGCCCAGCGAGTACATGATTCCCTGAGAAGCAAACAATACCACACCGATCCAGGGATTTACGACAAAGGCAAATCCCATGTAAATCGCTACGTACAATGCCAGGCAAGCAGCTGAAGTCGGTGCTGGTCCAAACTTGGTGATGATAGTCCCTGAAAGTAGATAACCCAAAGATGCGACGGCGTAACGGAAACCAGCGGCAATACCTAACATATAGGGCTGAGCTCCGAGGTCATCCAGATACCACAGCCCGAAATGCTCATGCAACCCGACAAGGAATCCTAAATAAAATGCCAACGCAATGAATATTATATTACGATAGAGAAGAAGTTCCCTCACGAGGGTCCAAATACTAGTGCTCTGTGATAATTCATGATCATCAGAATATTTCGCATGCATGAAAAATATGGTAACCAGGGAAAGTGCACTAAAACCAGCAAAGAAATAGAAGGAAATGTGATAGTTCGACACGATCTTTCCGCAAACTTCTGATTCGTACAAGCTGATGACTCCTCCAACAAGAAATGAGCTAGCGGCGACGCTGACTTCACCCCACATTTGGAAAGTTCCAAATTTGTCTGATCTCCCCTCCAAGAGACCAATAAGCAAAACATTTGGCATGATATAAACCACAGAGCCCAAAATCTGACAGACGAATATTAAGCTAAAACAAATAAAGAAGATTCTCTTAAGTTCAGTTTCGTCGACTTTCCAGGTAGGCGTTGTCACGTGACTCTTGTTGTAAAATCGTAGAGGTTGAGATGCCTTTTCTAATATCATAACGCCTCCTTCAGGAAGAAATGTCAATGGATATGTCATCGTTTTG
Source organism: Porites divaricata (assembly GCA_038088405.1). Classification (NCBI taxonomy): domain Eukaryota; kingdom Metazoa; phylum Cnidaria; class Anthozoa; order Scleractinia; family Poritidae; genus Porites; species Porites divaricata. Next base: position 1,456,757 of record JBBMOI010000008.1, read on the forward strand.
TTTCCTTTTGCTTCGATGCACTGTTGATTCTCTGGTTGAACAGCCAATATCAGCAGTGTCCCGGCAGAGAATGACGCCACAGAAAAGAATAGAATAATTTTTCGCATTTTATACTTATCTCCGATCCATCCCCATAATGGCGCACCAATGAATTCCATTAGTAGTCTTAATCCGATCAACACACCCGCGTGACCAGCACTAAGTCCAAGTTGCTTGAAATATACAGCCAGAAACGGAATAGAACTGCCAATGGAGCCATAAAATAGAAAGTAATAAACCTTATACGTGATTTCTGTTAGCTGTAGGCAAGGTTTGGACTGGCCGTTACCTGAACATAACTTTGAAACGTCTTTCTCTCCTTTAAGATCTTCCTTTTTCATTTTAGGGACGGAGAGTTGAACTCTAATTTCAAGTTGAACGTCCACTTTAAGAGATCTTTTTTATCCGTTTGTGAGGTAAAACAATTCGATTTCATTAAAGGGCAACTCTCGCGTAGGACAACATTTTTCAGAAAAACCTTGCAAATGTTCTTCTCATTGTAATACCATCAAGAAATATTTCTTCAGCGATCTATTTGGCTCCGAAATCGAGATTCAAAGTGCTAAATTTGCCGCTTACTCGAACTTCCGCCATTAACGCTTCGATTTTTCCTATCACGTGACATGACGTCACAGGTGTGGAACAACAGATGATCTCGAATATGGCTGACTCAGCCTAGTCCCTAGGCGTTCTCGGCGCGGTCAATCCTGGACTCTACCGTGAGCTGTGACGTCACCGAGAGATACTCGCCGAGAACGCCTAGCCAATAATGCCAGATCAACTATGGCGGCCCTTTTGTCAGGTTACTGCAACTTTAGCCGAAAGTAGCTGAAAATCCGTCTTTTTAACAGGAAGAGTTTCTATCTGCATGCCACAGCGAAAAACAAAGTTTCGGTTTCGTAAAAAAGGATCCGCGAGACCAAGTTTTGTTCAACTTAAGTGGACTTTCACGCGCAGCAACAGGTACCAGACGATGAACTTCTTTCTTGAATTTGTGCCAATGAATCTCTGCACGATGGAGGAGCTGAGGTTACGGACTGTCGTCGAAACAGGAAGCAAGGCAAACGTGTATATTGTCAACATATGCTTCATTACGGTATTTCTGGGCATTTTCAAGCACTTGCTAATGTTTTAAAACGACGCATCAAAAGTGTCTCTCCAGAAAAAAAAAATTAATAAATAAACACAAAAAGTAGGTGTTGCGGGTTTTGATTCACTTCGTAATGTTTGTATCTTTTTTTTACTTAAGTGACGGTTTCCAGCAGAAAAACAGCACATCTTTCTTACATTTCTCACGAAATACAGATATTAGGGGCCCAGATGGGTGTCTCGATATCGCACTTAAATTTTTGACTGTAGTGAATAAGCTTTAAGTTTATGTTAGATAAAGAAGAAACTCGATTTTCGGTGTTTTAGCATTGATGATATAAAAGATACCGTGAAAACCCTACTGGTATGGTTATTGAACTGTTGTGTGCCTATAGAGCTATTGTTGACAAACAAACCCCAGTTTAGGAAAAACAGATATCACAATGTAAAACACTTATAAAATACTTTATTTGGCATTGCATCTTTGAATTGAAAGAATCATGAACTTGAGCAGCAGTTCTTCTTTTCTTCCCTTCTCTCTCTTCCCTGCAGGCTTCTCTTCTTGTGCCATGCCACCAGTGTTTGGTTCCTTTATTCTTTTTTCTCCAGTCAGTTTCTCATTAAAATACCTGAAATTTAATAAATTAAAAACAAAAAACATTTGAACCAGGAAGAAAATTAACCATGTTAAAGGGTACATACAAATGTGGCTCATGATTAGAAAATTGAAACTATTTGTATAAAAAAAATACATTCCAAGCTAAAGAGTGAAATATAACATGATTGCTTTAAAATGATAGGTTTTTACCCGATGAAGGATGCATGGACACCATGAATTTTAGTGCAAATGTAAGACCCTATTAAGAAAATATTATTATTTTGCAGATCTATAAATGCTATCTTATTGTATTCGTACTTTGTGCCTGTAATAAATTAAATAATATCCACCACACCCCCCATTAAGCCCACCCCTCCCCTCTTTTTCTGCATGTCCCAATATAAAACTCACTGGGATTGAAAAATGAAATACTGGCAGATTTATAACGTGGCTATAATATGCTGTTAAGGCTACCTAGTTTAAAAGTGCGGTGTAACAATAATGAAATAGTTGGAATTTTTCAAATAAGCAAATATAACTATTTATTCAATTAAAGTAAGAATTACATTCCCAGATATACAATAATCAGCTGAAAGATTGGATAAGAAATTATCATTATATTTGTTGGAATTAGCCTCAGTGTAAAAAAAGTGATATAAATGAATACATCGCACAGTTGTACCTATTTTTCCAGTCTCTTCTGCTGACTGGTCATCACTGATGGACTGTTTGGCAATGTCCTTGTGTCCTTTTGTACACAACATATAAAAGAAGGACGAGAAGAATGTCCTGCAAAATCATTAAATGCGCATCAGAAAAATTTTAAATAGGTTCAGGTTTACCCTAAAGGTCATTTTATTTCCAGTGGCTGCAACTCACTTCTCCAGATCTTCAATTTAAAATACAAAGTCAGAATTAAGCTTAAGTTATAGTAGAGAGATAAAGAGGATAGGCACAAGGCGATCTTTCAAAAATAAATAAATAAATATGTCAATTACTGTTGTTCATTAAAAAAACGTAGCCATTTTCAATTGGCTCAAGCCCCCAGCTAATTCATATAACCAACAGGTACTTTTCATATTTGGAGGATGCAAGCAATATACCCTTGATCCCATGATATATGGTTTTAGAAGCAGGGTTAGTACATGGTATATTTGCCTAGTGACAAGGCTGCTTGGGCAATATTGAGTGAACTAAATATGTGTGTTTACACCTATACCAAGATGAAACAGCTAAATTTTCTGTCTAAGATTGGATGGAATGCGAGAACATGCAAATCATGTTTCTGGATGAATATTATCTACTTTTTGTGAAGTATATGCAAGAAAAAATGCCTTCAGATATCCTGGAACTGTGCTGGGAATAGGCCAAAGTTTTTGAAAAAAGTTTACAAATGTAGAAATGTTTACAATGAAAAATAACACAATAATTGTTATTTGGTTTTCATGTGATGTGCAGAATTATGCTGATCTGAGGTGGGCATCATTCTATTCAATTTGCATAATCTTTCACATCGTACTCTACCTCATTCAATAAATTATGCCCTAGTTTAAAATTAAACTGTTAACAATGATAAATACATTGTACAGTTGTACATGTACCTATTTCCTTTAACCTCTTTTGCCGGTTTGTCTTTGCTAAAGGACCGTATGGAAACATCTGCTTCCATGGGACACAACTTTCAAACGAGGAGAACATCCTGCAAAATAAATTTGTTTTAAGCAAAACACTAAGTATGAACGCACTAGAAATAAGCTTATTATCATCACCTTAAACAACGTTAACAGTCAAATTAAAGTGGACAGGTTTGCCCTACAGGTCTTATTCTTTCCTTTGCCTACAACTCCTTTATCCACCTCTTTAAAAAAAACAAAACAAAGTAATAGTTAAGCTTAATATACAGTAAGCCCCTGTACAGTAAGCTTAAATAAATTTGAAGATTTGATATGGCATATATACAGTAGTACCTAGCTTCATCGATGCCTTTTTCAGCTTCTTTTGTGTTCTGACAGGACAAAAAGGATTTCGACAAGGGGAACTTCCTGAAAATTATAAAATGTTGCTCAATAAAACAACACCGAGATACTTTCGTGGATATAAAATTAATTAAAAATACAATCACTTTTAGAAAAACAAAAATCGAATACCTTTCGTTTCGGGTGACCACAGAATGTATGACTTGTAAGCTCTAAATCGCTTTCCCCGCTGTCGTACTCCCACTCTGAGTCGAAAAAAATGTATATGTAAGTTTTTGGTGACAATTTGCATCGTTCTTTTGGGTCTAGGAGAATTTTAGCGTGAGTCCAGACTAGGAGAATCTTTGACCGTAAACAATCCACCACAACGAACAAAATATTAACCAGAAAAAATAATATGCTACAAAGTTAGAACTTACCGCTGTTTGCAGACACTTCAACCGACACATCCATACTATCGGCGAGCAGTTTTTCGGAAATGGAGCTGTAGAAATTCGTAAAATGTGACCAGGGGTAAAATTGCTCTAAAATCAGGGGTATTTTGCCATTATTGGCTAGGCGTTCTCTCGCCCGCTCTTTCCCAGACTTCGCGCGGACAACGGGTCAAGAGAGAACGCCTTGGGACTAGGCTGTGGCTGACTGTAGTTCTTCAAGTGATAGCGCTACCTCTTTGTCCGATTATTCGGATCTAGAAAAACTTTTAGAATGCGAAGTATAGGGCAGCCCTTTACGGAAATTCAACCCCGGCGTTTTGAGCCGCCTGGAAGATCGTCCGAAGCTGATGAAGTTCGTGCGTCGCCAGAAAACATCGAGCCGACCACTCGCCCGCAGCGATCTCGATAGTGAAGAATGGTGAGTGCCTAGATGGTTTTGAACAATTCTTGTGTACAGTGCGATCCGCAAATCGCTCGATTTCATCAATGCTATGAATGCTTCAAATTGTAAAAGGAATAGGTCTAATTAAACACGCATTTTTTTGTATACTGAGCGTTTATAATTTTAGATCATTGTTTTCATATGCACAAGTGGTCGAAAGCGTACCTTCCCCTTTTAACGACTACTGGAAATGATAATCTGGGCAAGTTGTCTCGGTGTAGTTTTTTTTTTTAATTTCTGCCTTAATCCTGGTTTTACAAACAGCAGTGATTTATATCGGAAGCAATAACTACGCTCTCGTAATTCGTTGACTGCAACGCAAATAAATTTCCATACCTTTGCCCCTTGACAGCCGCTCATGCTCGACTCGTGGAGTGCTTGCGCTTTAAAATTTGTCTCTTTTGTTGTTATACAGATTGTTATACATAATAACTGAAAGGCGCTGTACAGTTGTTTTCCTACAAGTCGTTCACTTACTTTTACTGTGTCTTGCTCTGTCTATGAATTTGGTTCAGAAGTTATTATTCTAGCTTCTGTGTATCCTGATGTTTATATTATTAAGAGAATTAAAGTTGGGATGAGATTCACCTCCATACCCATGTGAACTAACTGCTTGCATAAAACGTTTCTGCTCCCCAGTATATGATTTTCGAGGTTGGGACATGTCGTATTCACTTAAGTTTTTGTCTGGAGCACAACAGTGGTTGTGTTAACTACAAGAATATTGCATTTGATGAGACATAACTGCAGGAACTTCTTTACCTAATACACCTAGTATTGAAAACGTGTACATGTTTGAAACTATTTTGTGGTTATGGGCAGGAGATAGTATGATGAAGCCATAAACGTTTAAGAGTGAATAAGCTCAAAACTGAAATAATATTCTGTCTTGACTTATGGCAGTTTGATAATTTTCTGGGTGCAGAATGAAAAGGTCAATATTCAACACTTGTTCTGTTGCCCTCCATTAACCGATGTTCAGTATTTATGACTTAAGAAAATAACTACTATTGGATGGGGGGAACATATCTGCTTCCAAGAGGTGGCTGTTGTAAAACGTAAATATTTGAAGGCAGTTGAAGTTGAAAATATGGAGGAGCATAGTGGAACACCCAGGATCCCAGGCAGTTTGTCTGAATTACTGGGTGTTACGAGCTGCATGGCAATACAAGCAGCAGTATGGTGCCTCGGCATATGAAGTATCAGATCATAAAAAAAAGCAGGCACATTGCCTACAGGCAATTGGTAAGGTGATACTGGGCTCCCTTGGCAGGCCATTATTTGTTTGTGTCTGGTGATGGTTTCAAGGACGGTAATGTAACTCCTATGTCCCTTCCTGCGCAGTTAAGTGCATACAACCTCATTTCCGGGTTAAGTGCTAACCGGCCTTCGAACAACTGGGCCCAGATGAATAAATATACCATGTATTGCAAATAACCCTACTGTATATAAAATATGATGCAATTTTCTCACTCACCACTGGAAGACTGGGCTAGAGCAACTTTGTTGCCATTAAAATGGTTGCTGCCCAGCAAACAATGTCAACAATAATTGGTGGAACTAAAAAATCTATAAGACTACATGGTCTTTTAAAGTCCAATGGTGTCAGTGTGTGGGAAATACATAATTCTTATCGACTATTTCCTCACAGCTTCTGAATAATAATGGCGGATTAGTGTTTGACTAATAACATGTCACCCTTTTTTTCCAACAGGTGTGACTGTTAACTGGGAAATAATGTACAATTTGAAACTTTATATCGTAATAATGAAATGATATTTTATTGTTCATTGCTGTATATCTTTAGGTTATAATGGGAAATCTTCATTTTAAATTAGAATTCACAAATGGATTGTTTCCATCTTGCATATTTTAATTGATAAGGCAATAATAATAAAGAAAACCGGTCACAGTTTAAGTGGACCACACAGTGCATGGTCATCTAAGTCACTAATTGCAGTAGTGACCTAGCTTAGCCTAAACTACAAAGAATCAAAACATTGCAGGGCATTGTAGTCCTTCTTTAGTTGACAAGGGTGGAAAGATTTTATCTGCTAACGAAAGAACCCATTGCCTCATCTCTGTTGGGCCTCTATGGATGCAGCAAGTAGTGCAGGGGTATTCAGTTGCAGGTTCAACATGTAGTTTTTTAAAGCCCTTGAATTTTCTTAATAGCCAGCAAAGACTTTCGGTTATGGTGCTTGCGCCATAAACTTCAATAAAAAGGTTCATACTGCAGGAGTGAACCTTGCCTAGTTCTTTCTCCTTTTTCACTCCCGTTATGGATCGCATTTTTCTCCTTGGAATTTTCCATAAGTACCGCGTCGGGGATTTAAAAACGGGTTAATAATTTCTTTTTTCATTTCTTGTGAGAAGTCCCAAAGGTAAGTGTTGCAGAAGAAGCGTGACACGGGTGCTATCAAGGCAGTTTTATAGTGTTCGCGGGTAGGACGGGTACAAAGTACCACCAAAGATAATGAAGCAATCCCATTTTAATCAACTTTTTTTGAACTGTTTTAATTTCTTTCTATCCTTAAAAGGCACGTTACATGTAATTTTAGCGTGTGTGCAGGTTTTTCAATGGAATGACGCGACAATCTCGAGAGCACATCTCGAATAACTACATTCAAAATGATGATCATAAAATCGCAATTTTCGGCGAGAAGTGAGTTTTATTTCGCGTCTTTAGATGCAAAGGTAAATGGATGGAACCTGCAGATTTCAGACAAGAGAACAACACACTTAAGTGAAAACACAAAGGCGGTATAGAATCAGGCCGGTACGGCGGTCTGTGACGGAGTTCTCTTCAAAGATGGGAGTATTTCCCGGGAGTAAATTAAGTCGCTTTCGAGGAATGAAGGGCATCAACACCCATCAGGCAATGGTTGATGATTGTATCAGAATTTTAAATCTGCTATAGGAAAGATGTTCTTTGTATTATACGTAGCAGATTAGGAGCTTACCTGTTTACAATTATTGACCTCGGGTCGATAAATGTCTCACGCGACTTCAAAAATACCCTAACAAAAAAAATACAGAAAAAATCCAAATCGCCCGCATCTGATGCCTGTGTAAATTTAAAAATTGGAAACATCATCGAAATGCTTTCCTGAACGTTAATATGACAGTAGAAGCTCTATTTCTCCTTTGTTTGCAAGAGAAATTTGGTGGGTTTTTCTCTTATAATCTTCACTTGGCAATCCGTGTTCCACACTCGTGACGTAAAATCACGTGACTAATGTGAAATCCGAATGTTTTCAAAATGGCGGCAAAAATCGAGTTTTCGAAAAATTATAAAAAAATAAGTTTCGCAGATATATCGGAAATTTCACAAAAGAGAGATATTACATGCCATTAGGAAACTATAGAGAACTTAAAAAACAGGGGTAATTTTCCCGAGAGTTGCCCTTTAACAGACTGGATCAGTGATTGGTCAACTTGATTAATGAATCGGCATTCATAAACGTTTGAATTCCTTAAAGGAGACTTATTTATCTAGTAGACAACTTTTTGAGAAAAGCAGATTTTCCCCCCGTGTCTGAGCATAAAACGCCTAGAGACGATTTTTGTCCTAAATCTTTTTTTGTTGTAGAATTTTACGGAATCTCAAATTATTATAGATATATAGGTTTCCAAATACCCGCAACAAAACACTAGCTAACCAACAATTTAACACCTACAACTAAGAGCCTTAAAGAACTATCTTGTTTCAAAGAACGAGAGGACTTTTTAAGTGGAAGACCACGAAGAAAATACTATGTCTTAGGCTACTCAGATAACCGTGGAAAAATATCAGTTTATCCTTATATATAACTTAAATTTCCCTTGCTCTACTATCCCTGAGGAAAAATGGGGGACTACTCAAAGTCTAATACAATGAGTGGTATAAGCACAGGCAACCCAAGCGCCCTATGTGTGGGTTCGGGCTTCAGAGGTCATTTGGTCGGAATATATTAGAATTATCAGTGTATTATCTGATGCCAAATAAATGCAAAAATCTTAAAGATATGAAGTCTTCTCGTTTGTCTGTTTGTACTAGTAGCCTTTAAGATAAACGAAGGTCAATATTTCTTGCAGTATTACATGTGATTCGGGCCCTTACTTTTCGAATTTTATCACATGTATTCGAATCTACAACGCTAAGAAAAAAAAAATCATGATCATGCGAGAAATTGATTAAAAAACCTCCCTTACGTTTAGTTCATAGCCAATCTGTGTCCCATGGCCGGTTTAAACGCCGTTTCGTCGACTTTCTTTCCATCGAGTACTGAATACTATAAAGGAAGTTTTTAGTGTTCAGTACTCGATGGAAAGAAAGTCGATATCAATATTTCGCGTGATCATGATTTTCTTTTTCTTAGCGTTGTAGATTCGAATACATGTGATAAAATTCGAACAGTAAGGGCCCGAATCACACGTAAAACTGCAAGAAATATCGACCTTCGTTATCTTAAAGGCTACTAGTACAAACAGTCAAAAGAGAAGACTTCATATCTTTAAGATTTTTGCATTTATTTGGCACCAGATAATACACTGATAATTTTAATATATACCGATACCAAATGTCTTCTGAAGCCCGAACCCACACATAGTGCGCTTGGGCTGCCTGTGGTATAAGGTGTACTAAATGAAGATGCACAATATGCCTTATCTTCCAAGTTCTTATTTCGTTAAATTTAGTGAATAGGAGGACGAAAGGGGTAGGGTAGGGTGAATTTCAAGTATTCCTCAGGTAAAACGAAGAACCTGAGGAAGGAGGGGGTGGGAAATGGATAAATATGTTGGGATCATTATACGTTTCTGGGAAACTGCCCACCTACCCCTCCCCTAAGCCAACATTAAATGTACTCCCAGTCCTCGCGAGACGCGATCTCTTGACGCGACTCATCTCTTGCCAGACTGTATTCAGAACAGTTTTTTAGTTCTAATTACTACATCTCTTAGCCGGCTCGATCATCGTTATAAATGTAGTTTCATAGACCTGCAAAATGTTTCTTTTTATAGAGGACAAAACCGGGTCTCTTGGTGACATGGTCTTACTCAACTTTTTAAAGGAAGGATTTTGTTAGATATGGGCTGTTCTCGATATGTTTTCAGCTCGATCGGTTATATTATCAGTCCATAGCTATTAATAAGTGCCATTGTTTCATGCGATCCTAGTTATTGTTTTTCCACCGGGAACACTCCACGGTTCAATATATGTGGATATGAAATAAATTTGAATATGTAAATCGGTCAGTATAAAAGAAGGACTGCGGACTGTGGACTGTGGATTGTGGACTGTAGACTGTGGACTGCGGACTACGGACTGCGGACTGGGTATAAAATACGGACTAGGTATAAAACGCGGACTGAAAAATACGGACTGGGTATAAAACACGGACTAGGTATAAAACGCAGACTGCAGGCTTCGGACTGAGTATAAAATAGAAATTCTAGGTGGAGGTTCTCTGAATCAAGAGCCTGACAAAAATGCTATTTTCTTCCGCCTATCTTAGACATGGTCTTGATCTCTAACAATCATGAAAGGTGTCAGGACCCGGGGGGTACTCTCTTATATAATCCATATACTTACTTGCCGCCCTAAAAGGTATGGTTTATGGGCCGTTTTGGTTGCCTGAAAACACTTTACCTATTTTGGTTTGGAATCGGATATGGAGCGTACATGTACGAATATATTTATCGTTTTCAGTTCTAAATGAATAAGAACGAAATAGAAATATGCGAATTTGAAATGCATTTAAATAATTTTTTGTTTGCGCTCTAGAGAGAATGATCTACTGTTGCGCTCTAATCTATAAATTTATATGATGACATAAATTCTGCCTAATCAGGCCTAGCCTGTTCCAGGCTCAGAGATAGTTGGGTCCGCTAAATTGAGAAAGCGCGAAAATAAAACGAGAGGAAACTGGGTAGTCTCCTCTTTATCTGAGAGCCTGGAACAGACTAAATTAGGCCAGGTCTGAAAATGGGTATGGATTTTAGAGATCAGATCTGAAAAGTGGTGTGGAAAATGACATTTTTTTATTGTGAAACAGGGTAAGGTTTTAGAGAACCAGGGGGCATAACCCCACCAAAAATTCCTAGGAGTACACCCTTCCGGGGTTCAGGAGCAGGGTGTAAATCATGTCATCATAATCATCGCGTAGAATATAACGTTGGGGTGGATGATTCATTTCGGTTATTATTCACGTATAGGTAAGTAATCCCTTCCCCCTAAATACTGCTTTTTTTACCTCGCCGAATGCCCCTACATTGACCTTCTCGTCTGAGTTCTTCATTTTCTCATATTCCCAAGGCTTTATTTGAAACGAAATAGAGGCATCTTTAGGAATTTTACTTTGACTCGGCTGACACCAATACTATTCTTTTTATTCGGTGCTTCTCTGATTGGTTCTCTTTTAACTCCTTCTTTTAATAAAATTCAGAGTTTAATTTCAGTTGCCTTGATTGGCGGCATAACCTTCCTTGTCCGTGCAGTATGCTTTCCTTCTCCGCACGAGGAGAATATAGACTGTGTCACCGGCTTACGGAATGTTTTTGTGTCAGGAAAGGAGCTGGAAATACTGTTTTATACAAGACCGCTTTCTGTTTCTCTCAGTTTTACCTTTCTAAAGCTGTTTTAATATACATAGTTCGTAGTCCGCATTTTATACCTAGTCCGTGTTTTATACTCAGTCCGCAGTCCGCATCTTATACCTAGTCCGTGTTTTATACCCAGTCCGCAGTCCGTGGTCCGCAGTCCGCAGTCCGCAGTCCATCGTTTTTATACTGACCGATATGTAAATCACAAACTTTACACAACGGCTGCCCAAAGTCGCCAAGTTATATTTCTGGGCAAAATTCAGTTGAGACGTACACAAGCAACAGCGGATTTCGAGTTTGAAACGAAAGCTTGAATGATTTAGAAGATGAGGGAGAAATCTGATACATCGGACAAGAAAGATTCAGACGATTCTTCAAATGACACGTCAGTTTCTTGTCTGCAAACGTCAGAGATTTGGTATAAGGCTTATTACTTCTTATTTTATGGCGCCATTGGCAGCTCTGTCCCATTTCTGGCCTTATATTTTAAACAACTCGGCCTCAGTGCAGCACAAGCCGGTTTACTCAATGGAATAAGACTCTTCTCTGAATTTATTGGTGCGCCTGTGTGGGGAATGATCGGAGACAAGTATAAAATACGAAAAATTATTTTGTTCTTATCATTGCTTTCATATTCCGCCGGATATACCAGGCACGATTTACGGACAGGTTTTCTGCGTAAGCTTTCGTGTAAGCGGCTTACAGGGCTTACAAGCTTTCAGGTTATAAATTAAACTAAGGGACTGAAATTTTCTTTGAAAATAAGGCTCACTGTTATTTCAGTTTAGCTAGATTTCTAGCTTCAACTTAACGTGGTTCCCATGGTAACCTCACTTATGCGTTTTGAAACTCACGTCACCAACGTACGAACTATACCACCTTAGAAGGTAGAAACACTTACATGGCTAACAGGGCTTACCGCGTTACAGGGCTTACAGGGTTACAGGGTTACAGGGCTTACAGGCTTACAGGGTTACAGGGCTTACGGGCTTACAGGCTTACAGGATTACAGGGCTTACAGGCTTACAGGGTTACAGGGCTTACGGGCTTACGGGCTTACAGGCTTACAGGATTACAGGGCTTACGGGCTTACAGGGTTACAGGGTTACAGGGCTTACAGGCTTACAGGGCTTACGGGCTTACAGGCTTACAGGGTTACAGGGCTTACAGGCTTACAGGGTTACAGGGCTTACGGGCTTACAAGCTTACAGGGTTACAGGGCTTACGGGCTTACAGGCTTACAGGGTTACAGGGCTTACAGGGTTACAGGGCTTACGGGCTTACAGGGTTACAGGGCTTACAGGCTTACAGGGTTACAGGGCTTACGGGCTTACGGGCTTACAGGCTTACAGGATTACAGGGCTTACGGGCTTACAGGCTTACAGGGTTACAGGGCTTACGGGCTTACAGGCTTACAGGGTTACAGGGTTACAGGGCTTACATGCTTTCAGGGCTCATGGGCTTAGTGGGCTTATAGGGCTTACAGGGCTTGCAGGTTTACGGGTTTAGAAGTTTACGCGCTTTAATGGTTTAGAAGCTAACAGAGCTGAGAGGCTTACTAGCTAAAAAGGTTGCGTATATAATAAAACCTAATAAAGCCTAACAGTGTTTTACGCTTTAATACAGGGTAACATGCTTGTAGGCTTACTGGCTTTTACGGATGTCCAGGCTTATACGCGTTTAGAAGCTTACAGGCTCGTTCTTGGGTAGATCTTCCAGATTAACATGCGATTCTTTAAAAAATGGATGAAAGTTGGTGGTTGAAGAAACTAGTATCTTTTTTAGAAGTGCACAATTTAATGCGGTCCAGTGTGCAAAAAATTATGGATCGACTGCTTTTGAAAGAATACAAAACCGTGAACGAAAAGTAAAATATGGCGGCAACGACGACCTAAAAGGAACGTTTCCCAACCTGAACATCCCGCAGTACAGTAGACTTTTATCTGGGTCGGTCAATTTGTAAAGATCATGTGCGAAACGAAGGTTCCTCTTCTGCTATCACAGGAAATGAGTATCTTAGTGAATGTTACCAACAGAACAAGGTTCACGACTGCAAAACATGTCGGCCTGTGGCCGATGGAGCTTCTCATCGCACGCGAGAAACGACCTCTGGTACCCAGGGTATTAAGCGTAAACATAAAAAAAAAGACAATTTACAGTTAGTCTTAAACAAATGTTAGGGTCAAAAATGGTTTAGTGAATTTGTCATTTAGAGAATGTCAGGAGCGCTTTTTGGACCCTATTTCAGCCTAATTTTCTCCAGTTCCAAGAGGTCGGCGTCAAACCATTAAAAATTATTAAGCCCCATTTACACAGCAGAAAAAACCGTGTCTGGACCCATTAAAATGTTCGAAGGGATCGTATGGATCGTATATTTTTGCCATGTAATTACCTTCCGCAATATGCATGTTTTAATCACATGGGTCTGGTTATGGGACGACAAACCTCTATGGTCCCAAAACTGAAAACATCTACTAGTCCAGACCCTGTGATTAATGGCTGGAGGTCAAACTGCTTTGTGGTATTGCCAAGCGAAGTGGGTGTGGCGTAACGTAAGGTCAGGGCTCAGACAGTGACGCATGGATGAGTAGTCGGCGTCTTTTCTCCCTACGCCTAGAACTGTCCCGATTGTGCTCGGAAAATGCTGGAAATGCCCAAAAGTTGGTTCTTAAATCTCAAAAGTTGCTTCTGAAGTTGCTGGATCTTTTTGAATAAACGCCAATTGAAAGTTTAATTGTTCGTTCTTCACAATGATTGATAACATTGGTCAAGACAAATTGCTTGAAGCCAGATTTAGAGTATCGCTCGCTAATATGGGAGAACATTTAAAGATATTAATTAATTGTTCATACGGTAATAATTGACTTTTAAGGCCTGCAAAACGTGGACAAGTGAGAGGTTGTGTGTTTTAAGGTTGCTAAACATTTAGCAGAGAGGACTATCCTTGAAGTTTTCTATGAAATCGTTGACTTTTTCATGCTTGATATGTGCTCTGAACCTATACTTTGCTCACAAATTGCCCTAGGTTGCTCTTAGTTGCTCCAAACGCTAAAAGTTGCCCAAAAGTTGCCGAGTACAATCGGCAAAGGCCTGAGCTACGCAATCATTTCACATCATGCTTTACGAAGCAGCCATTACATTTACAGGAGTTGACTTTAAGAAGAAAGCTAGAAACATAGGTGTCATAATGACTAATAATTTGTCGTTTGGTGCTCACATCGATGAAGTTTGTAAAAATGCTACTCCCGCAATAAGATCAATAGGATGTTTACTTGGTTAATTAATGGTCTCATTATCTCTCGATTAGATTACCGCAACAGTGTTTTATATGTCATAAAAAAAGATAAACTTTAAAGAATTCAGAATACTGCAGTGCCTTATGTGATGTGTTCTAGTGACGTTCCGACCATTGCACGCCTTTATCAAAAAACTCGCCCTGGCTACCAGTTCAGAAAACGAGTGAATTCAACAGTCTCCGCTTAACCTCACTACAAGATCATAAATGGCCAGACGGTAGACTACTTGAAGCCTCTAATAAAAGTCCATCATCCATCACGAACTATAAGATCGGGGTCCCGTTCACTACTCTGTCTTATCAAAGAGCTAGAACCGAGCCATTTTGGTTGCGGCCCCTAAACTGTAGAATGGTGTGGAGGGTGGAAAGTCACCCAGCAAGACGAGGCCTGTCAAAGGGCGAATGAGCTTATTATGAGCCAACGGCTCGCATGCAGCTGGTGCTGTAAAGCGTCCTGCTTTATCTCCAGCCACCTCGCCTACGTCCCACGCAAAGGGCCTAAAACTTGCAGGACGAGAGAGTGAGGCTCGCGACACGGCGAAACTCTCCCAGACCTTAATCCAATTCACGTGAAAGTCACTGAGATATCATACCCACTCATCCTTAAAGCTCTGTCGCAAAGGGCGTGTGACGAGGCCGCAGGTGCGGATTCACTGCGACTGGAAGCTGTGGTCACAACATAATAGGTTCGTTCGCTACTGGACTGAAGGAGCGGTGGAGTTTGGCATCTCCCCTGAATGTCTGAGCATTCCCCTTTAGGAATTCTTCTGCGTTCCTCCATGACCTGAGGAAGGGGCTTGAAAAGATGCTCACGACAAAGGCTGTCTCGGCTTACCGCGGCAGGAGGCGATCCTATCTATGCGGTCGAAACATCAAGATGAAACAAAGTCTTTTTCCGCCATCGGCACATGAAATGTGCATACGCTCATGGACAGCACCAAAGCTTACAGACCTGAGACGGACAGCTCTAGTTGCAAGAGAACTGGGCAGATACAACATTCATACCCCAGAGTAGTGAGACTAGGGTAGCAAATAACAGTCAGCTGATCGAAGCCTGGCTTTTTCTCGAGCGATCGCTACAGACAACAACATCGTGAAGCAGGAGTGGGATCTGCCGTCAAAACATATCTGATCAGTACGTTTACCAAAATTTCCTAAGGAATCAACGATCGCGTCATGGCTTTTCGGCTCTCTTGCCGAGGAAACCGTTACGCCACTGTTATCAGTAAATATGCTCCAACAATCACGAATCTTGAGGAGATGAAATATAAGTTCTATAAGAACTTAAAACACATCATCGAAGGCGTGCCAAAGCAGGACAAACGCATCATTATCTACGCCTCTAATGCTAGAGTGGGCACTGGAGCATAGGGAGGAATGGGTTTAGGACATGTGACAGTAATAGACTGTTACTTTTGGAGACCTGCGCAGCTCACATGCAGTTTATCGGCTACCACCCACACACAGATGTACTGGATGCACCCACGCAGCAAGCACTGGAATCTGATGTTCTCGTCTGGAGAAGAGACAGGCAGGATGTTGGAGTGACAAGGGAGATGTGCAGAGTAGACTGCCCGGAATTATCTGAAAACTCAACATGTACATCCAGCCTCAAGGCGCTGTGACTCCTGTTTCAATAAAAAGGCGGATGCTAACAATGACAAAACTAAAAGCTTTTATAATGCCCTGAAGAGCATTTATGGGCCTCAGTGCTATGGAACATTACCACTAGAGGGAACAACGCTACATACTGAGAAGAACGCCATCCTGGAGAGTTGGATGGAATATTTCATCAGCGTCCTAAATACGCCCTAGTCCATCAACGTTGAAGCCATTGCTCGTAGATCTCTAACAGAGATAAAACAAATCCTTGGCAGATTTTCCGAAGAATTTCAATTAAAAAAAACCTGGATCAGATTCCATACCTGATGAGGTCTTCAAGGCAGGAGGACCAGTTCTATTACGTAAGCTCACCGAGCTGTTTTCAGTCCAAGTGGCAGAAGGAAGTCATTCCTCAAGACCCCATAGAAGCCTACATTGTCCACCTGAAAGTGAAACATGCAATCGTGCGGCAATCTTTTTCTGGGTCACATCCATGAGAAGATGAATTTTTGTCTACTGGCTGAGGAGTCTCCCCTTATTTTGCTTGCTAACTGGTCTGCTGCAGAGGCTATCAGATGTATCAGTTGGAGTAAGTATTCAATTACTTTCTTTTTTCCAAAACCTTTCAGTACTTTCATGGGTCAATCTCGCATCCATCGACTTGTTACGGTTATAGCTAGTGAATCTATTTGCCCTGTAAACCCATTAAGGTCCTTAACTTTATATTATATTAACCCCTCAGTTCTTTTTATTTTATTTTGCACTGTGTATTGTGTTAGACGTGGCTGCATTGCAGTTTGTTGGTCGCTCAATATCAGTGTTTTTTAACTTTTAACATTGTACTTTGCACTGTATTTGTGTTGGATGTGGCTGCATTGCAGTTTGTTGGTCGCTCAATATCAGTGCTTTTAACTTTTAACATTTTACTTTGTACTGTATATTTGTGTTGGACGTGGCTGCATTGCAGTTGTTGGTCGCTCAATATCAGTACTTTTTCTAACAATTTAACTATTAACCAATTTTATTTGTTTTTTACATACAACACTCTTGTATACACACATCCTCCCTCCCCACCTTACCCACTATTGTAGTGGAGACTTGGAAACCCTTTCATTAGGGATTCCATACCACACCTGTAAAGGCCACAAAGGTTGCTAGAGGAACTACTGTTTTTTGTTTTTTTTTGTTTTGTTTTTTTTTTCAAAGAAAACAAGAGGGACAAAGAGAATCTTTGTTTGTTAGTTTATGGCTTGTATACTTATTCAATAGCGCATGGTCGCTTTTGGTCTTTTAGAGAACTCATTAAAGCAACGAGACTGCAACGGTAACGAGAAGGGCCAAAAATCCAAAGTTCTAGATTAGCAAAACACTAACTTTGCTCGAGCATCACGCTTTATTGCGGTCGCTGCTTGACTACGACGTGAAACTTCCTAGTTTTACTGGAGGACGTGAACACAAGCCATCGATTTTCTTTTTCTTCGAACTTAGATGCAGTTCTTTAGAATTCGACTTCAGAAAAATTCGCCAAAGTTTCACACGTGGGACAAAGTGGATTCTTTAAGCGCGATGAAGTTCCTTCTTGTTAAGTAATTCGTAGCTTGAGAAAACAGCCGACATTTTCGTGACGCCAGCAGAGGTTTTCCCGCGAAATGACGACTGAGGAAAGAGCCAAGAAATTCCATACGATGGCGCATCACTAGCAAGAGTCGGGTAGTGCTTCTGATTGGATGAAGCAATTCAACCAATCAGAGGCACTACCCAGATCTGATAGTGACGCGTCATCAGTATGGAATTTCTGGGCTCATTTCTCAGACGTCATTTCGCGGGGACACCAGTGCTGACGTCACGAAATGTCGGCTGTTTTCGCAGGCTAAGAAGTTGTCTTGTTTTACCTCAGGAATTATTCCCCACTCCGCCCGTCCACCAAGCACAAATCAATCACACGCACGCCTCACATTTGTGGCAAAAGTGTCTGTAGACGAGTTTGTAGGAAGGCAAAAAGCTTTCACAGAAGAAATGAGGCACTTCATGGGTGTTTTGGACACCAGAAAGAGTTTAAATTCCATGGAGCAAGGAAAAGGTAATATTATTATCAGAATAATTAAATGTCAACTCACTTGATAAAGAGTTATTTTTTTAACGTATCACTCAAACGAGAGGAGGGAAACTGAATTCCTGTGTAAGAAAACTCCAGGGCCGGGTTGTTCAAAGCTGGGTTAAGATAACCCAGGGTTAGTGCGAAATTTGAACTCAGATATGAGGGCTTACAAAGAAAATTCAGTTTAATTCTCTTTGCGTACAATTTGACGATTGGAAACTCTAAAAAGAATAGAGAAAATTATCCCAGAGAGTGCTTTTGATAAAAAGATAGGGAAACCCCGGTTAAAATTTAACCCCGGGTTAGCGCTAACCGGCGTTCGAACAACTGGGCCCAGAGTTTTGATTGGCTCCAGTGACGTATGAACCCTAAATTATAATACGTCCGAACAAAAGAGAGGTTGAATGTACTGCCTCCTGGTCGATTTTTTTTTTTCAAAAAAATCATGGAAAGGTATTAGACAGTGAACACGTTTCCTTTTTCCCTGTTTCATATGCACTCTGGCAAGAACGCAATTTGTTTCCCAATCAAACATAGGCTGGCTAGCGGACGTAAAAGGGGAGGAGAAAGGCACAAAAAGGAGAAGATGAACATTATACGCCTATTACGTAACTGCATGAGCTAGAGTAAGTGTTAAAACAGAATTCGAAGGTGGAGGTGAGACGCGCGAGATTGACTTCTACCTCCCCGCGCTCGCGCGTTTCACTCGCGATTTGTCACGTGTACGTTCCTTCAAGTGTGTGAACGCCACGCTACAGTTAAGTCAGTCAGAATAATCTTGTTTCTCTTTTGTTGTTTTAACAGGTGCTGAGCTGATTGGGGAACATAATAAAGAACACGGTGAAGAAAGAGAAACGGAGGAAATGGAAGGACAGCCACAAAATAGAGAGAAACCGCATGTAGACAATGAATCAGAAGAAGAGGAAGGAGAAGGTGACGGCCATGAAGATGAAGAGGAAGA
Source organism: Porites divaricata (assembly GCA_038088405.1). Lineage (NCBI taxonomy): Eukaryota > Metazoa > Cnidaria > Anthozoa > Scleractinia > Poritidae > Porites > Porites divaricata. Next base: position 1,475,876 of record JBBMOI010000008.1, read on the forward strand.
GATTGATGATCCAGAATTTACAGAGTTAAGCAGACGAATGGGAGAGGTGTCACAGAGTAGAGACTTAAAGGAGATAAGGAAACTGCACGAAGAGCTACATCTGCGTCATGTAATGGCCAGACAGGATGCCGTCAGGCGAATAACAAATCTAATTTAGAATTAAGACCTTAGAATACCGTCGATTGCATCTACCCGTGAACGCACGCGCTCAAAACGTGTTTTCACGTGACGTCAAACTTCTGAGTTTCAGGCGTCAAACTTTGAAGTTTTCCCGCCCAAATGTGAAGTTCCCACGGTAAAGTCGGTAGAGTCGGTGTTCTCGTGGTTCACTCTGTTCTCTTGGGCGGGAAAACTTCAAAGTTTGATGCCTGAAACTCAGAAGTTTGACGTCACGTGAAAACATGTTTTGAGCGCGTGCGTTCACGGGTAGATGCAATCGACGGTACACGTGATGCTGAAACCGTGTAACCAGCACATCAATCGCGGATACAGTAAAAGCTCTCTTAACAGACACTCTCGTAAGCGGACAGCTCTGCTCACGGCCTCCTCCACAAAACCCCGTACCCAACTTCCATAGAAACCATGTATTTTTACATTCCCTATGCGGACAATTTCCGTAGACGGCCGCGGCGGACGCTTTCAGAGTCAGTTACGAGTTAGATCTTGCTTGGTTTTAAGCTCACGTTAGGGACCACCTGAAATGAAATCTCATTCGTCTCTGAATCTGTATTTTTTATATCGCTGTTCTTCACAATGAATTTATATCAGTTTCCTTTTTTTCCTTTTTTTTTCACATACTCGTCCAGTTACAGTTCAAAACACCACTTGAGTTCTAGTGGCCACTTTATGAAACCAAGTAAGCGGCCAGCACCGGTTGCAGACACCTTTTTTACCTCCGGAGGGTTTCTGCTTAGGAGAGCTTCTATTGCAATACTGTCGGACTCGTCTGTATAATTTCCTAAAGGATATTTCTTAAAGCCCAAGTTAAATATAAATGCAGTCTTTTAAATTATAACATATGTACTTCTATTTGACAGTACAAAAGCAATAAACCTAACTGCGTTTTTATTTTGACGTCTATATACTCTTTTTCCATGATGAGAAGAACCGTTAATTGTTTCTGGTGAAAACAACACTTTTTAAGGGTTTTCCTTTTCTTCTGTTTCTATTAGTTTGTATCCGATATCACCAGTATCTTTTTCAAAACTTGCCACCCAGTACGCGAATAAAAACAGAGCTAAAATGGCAAATGATATCAAAGAGAAAATAAAATACGTCCTCGGAATGCCGACTTGGTTAATAACGAAACCGCTGACCATTATTCCTGAGCCCACACCAAGACCCCAGTGAAATCCTCCAAGGACCCCTATGGGAGACAAAACAAACGTGATATATAACACAAGTACATGTTGTGTTAATACTTTATCTCAGGTAATTTTTACTTTTCCTTTGTTTCAACTTCATTTGCTTACATTACCATACCCAAAAACAAAAGAAAAACAAATTACCTGAGATAATATATTAACCACAACATAAACTTGCGCAGCAAACGACTTAAAGATTAAATAGTCTTTGGTAGCCCGTAAATTCACATAGAGCAGTATCAATTTTAAAAAGATTAAAAGAACTATGAACCTAAGGAAGACCGTCTTATTCTTGTGCATCCTTACTGCGCAAATAACCTTTTGATTTTTTAGCACATTTCTTAAAAGCCTCCGACATTAATTCTCTGAGATTTCAACCTCTAGGCATAACTGTATTAACTATACATTGCAGATTTATATTCTTTTCAAAACTGTTTCAACCAACGCTATCTTGACTCCGCATCACAGTGGTAGTAATACTCTCATTGTAAAGCTCTTATTGAAACAAGGTTCTATAATACCCATGTAACTGTTGAGCGATAAGCAAGCGTTTACATGCAAGATTCACTTATGTAAAGAGATTTAATTGAAAAAAATTCGATTGCTCTCTATGGAGAAAGCCAAAACATTTTATAATTGAATTAATTAAATGGTCACTTGGATGTTAATATCGTAGGCATTTTTAAACAATATCTATGAACTAATTTGTTTTCCATTGTTGAACAAAAGTAAGAAAATTTAGTCCTTTCTTCCCCAAACGTCAAACAGACAAAATTTTGAACACTGAGTCGTCTCATAACTACCTCATTCTTTACACTTATTTCCATTGTGTGTACATTTTTTTTCAGTTTTTGAAGAGAAAGTTGTCTGGATTCAAAACTAAAGCATTTCAGAAATCAGACTCGCTTAGAATTATAAGATAGCGTTACCTTGAATCGCTCCATGGAATCCAACTTTTGAAGATACTGCGGCGCCAAATACAACACAGGTCGCCCAGCCCAGCGAGTACATGATTCCCTGAGAAGCAAACAATACCACACCGATCCAGGGATTTACGACAAAGGCAAATCCCATGTAAATCGCTACGTACAATGCCAGGCAAGCAGCTGAAGTCGGTGCTGGTCCAAACTTGGTGATGATAGTCCCTGAAAGTAGATAACCCAAAGATGCGACGGCGTAACGGAAACCAGCGGCAATACCTAACATATAGGGCTGAGCTCCGAGGTCATCCAGATACCACAGCCCGAAATGCTCATGCAACCCGACAAGGAATCCTAAATAAAATGCCAACGCAATGAATATTATATTACGATAGAGAAGAAGTTCCCTCACGAGGGTCCAAATACTAGTGCTCTGTGATAATTCATGATCATCAGAATATTTCGCATGCATGAAAAATATGGTAACCAGGGAAAGTGCACTAAAACCAGCAAAGAAATAGAAGGAAATGTGATAGTTCGACACGATCTTTCCGCAAACTTCTGATTTGTACAAGCTGATGACTCCTCCAACAAGAAATGAGCTAGCGGCGACGCTGACTTCACCCCACATTTGGAAAGTTCCAAATTTGTCTGATCTCCCCTCCAAGAGACCAATAAGCAAAACATTTGGCATGATATAAACCACAGAGCCCAAAATCTGACAGACGAATATTAAGCTAAAACAAATAAAGAAGATTCTCTTAAGTTCAGTTTCGTCGACTTTCCAGGTAGGCGTTGTCACGTGACTCTTGTTGTAAAATCGTAGAGGTTGAGATGCCTTTTCTAATATCATAACGCCTCCTTCAGGAAGAAATGTCAATGGATATGTCATCGTTTTGTTTCCTTTTGCTTCGATGCACTGTTGATTCTCTGGTTGAACAGCCAATATCAGCAGTGTCCCGGCAGAGAATGACGCCACAGAAAAGAATAGAATAATTTTTCGCATTTTATACTTATCTCCGATCCATCCCCATAATGGCGCATCAATGAATTCCATTAGTAGTCTTAATCCGATCAACACACCCGCGTGACCAGCACTAAGTCCAAGTTGCTTGAAATATACAGCCAGAAACGGAATAGAACTGCCAATGGAGCCATAAAATAGAAAGTAATAAACCTTATACGTGATTTCTGTTAGCTGTAGGCAAGGTTTGGACTGGCCGTTACCTGAACATAACTTTGAAACGTCTTTCTCTCCTTTAAGATCTTCCTTTTTCATTTTAGGGACGGAGAGTTGAACTCTAATTTCAAGTTGAACGTCCACTTTAAGAGATCTTTTTTATCCGTTTGTGAGGTAAAACAATTCGATTTCATTAAAGGGCAACTCTCGCGTAGGACAACATTTTTCAGAAAAACCTTGCAAATGTTCTTCTCATTGTAATACCATCAAGAAATATTTCTTCAGCGATCTATTTGGCTCCGAAATCGAGATTCAAAGTGCTAAATTTGCCGCTTACTCGAACTTCCGCCATTCACGCTTCGATTTTTCCTATCACGTGACATGACGTCACAGGTGTGGAACAACAGATGATCTCGAATATGGCCACAGGCGGCCCAAGCTCATTGTGTGAGTTTAAAATGGCCGTGAATATAAAGGATTTGTATGGGAATTCAGGTAAAAGATTCAAATCGATAAATACTCGCTAGAATGTTTAATAAAATACAGCTTATCGTATTTACTTTGCTTGTTTTTGTTCGCTGGGTGGTTATTTTCCCGATCCATTGCGATTTAAGCGATTTCCTTTAACCCCGATCGGGAAAATAACCACACAGCGAACAAAAACAAGCAATGTAAATACGGTAAGCTGTATTTTATTAAACATTCTAGCGAGTATTTATCGATTTGAATCTTTTACCTGAATTCCCATACAAATCCTTTATATTCACGGCCATTTTAAACTCACACAATGAGCTTGGGCCGCCTGTGGTGATAGCGCTACCTCTTTGTCCGATTATTCGGATCTAGAAAAACTTTTAGAATGCGAAGTATAGGGCAGCCCTTTACGGAAATTCAACCCCGGCGTTTTGAGCCGCCTGGAAGATCGTCCGAAGCTGATGAAGTTCGTGCGTCGCCAGAAAACATCGAGCCTACCACTCGCCCGCAGCGATCTCGATAGTGAAGAATGGTGAGTGCCTAGATGGTTTTGAACAATTCTTGTGTACAGTGCGATCCGCAAATCGCTCGATTTCATCAATGCTATGAATGCTTCAAATTGTAAAAGGAATAGGTCTAATTAAACACGCATTTTTTTGTATACTGAGCGTTTATAATTTTAGATCATTGTTTTCATATGCACAAGTGGTCGAAAGCGTACCTTCCCCTTTTAACGACTACTGGAAATGATAATCTGGGCAAGTTGTCTCGGTGTAGTTTTTTTTTTTAATTTCTGCCTTAATCCTGGTTTTACAAACAGCAGTGATTTATATCGGAAGCAATAACTACGCTCTCGTAATTCGTTGACTGCAACGCAAATAAATTTCCATACCTTTGCCCCTTGACAGCCGCTCATGCTCGACTCGTGGAGTGCTTGCGCTTTAAAATTTGTCTCTTTTGTTGTTATACAGATTGTTATACATAATAACTGAAAGGCGCTGTACAGTTGTTTTCCTACAAGTCGTTCACTTACTTTTACTGTGTCTTGCTCTGTCTATGAATTTGGTTCAGAAGTTATTATTCTAGCTTCTGTGTATCCTGATGTTTATATTATTAAGAGAATTAAAGTTGGGATGAGATTCACCTCCATACCCATGTGAACTAACTGCTTGCATAAAACGTTTCTGCTCCCCAGTATATGATTTTCGAGGTTGGGACATGTCGTATTCACTTAAGTTTTTGTCTGGAGCACAACAGTGGTTGTGTTAACTACAAGAATATTGCATTTGATGAGACATAACTGCAGGAACTTCTTTACCTAATACACCTAGTATTGAAAACGTGTACATGTTTGAAACTATTTTGTGGTTATGGGCAGGAGATAGTATGATGAAGCCATAAACGTTTAAGAGTGAATAAGCTCAAAACTGAAATAATATTCTGTCTTGACTTATGGCAGTTTGATAATTTTCTGGGTGCAGAATGAAAAGGTCAATATTCAACACTTGTTCTGTTGCCCTCCATTAACCGATGTTCAGTATTTATGACTTAAGAAAATAACTACTATTGGATGGGGGGAACATATCTGCTTCCAAGAGGTGGCTGTTGTAAAACGTAAATATTTGAAGGCAGTTGAAGTTGAAAATATGGAGGAGCATAGTGGAACACCCAGGATCCCAGGCAGTTTGTCTGAATTACTGGGTGTTACGAGCTGCATGGCAATACAAGCAGCAGTATGGTGCCTCGGCATATGAAGTATCAGATCATAAAAAAAAGCAGGCACATTGCCTACAGGCAATTGGTAAGGTGATACTGGGCTCCCTTGGCAGGCCATTATTTGTTTGTGTCTGGTGATGGTTTCAAGGACGGTAAAGTAACTCCTATGTCCCTTCCTGCGCAGTTAAGTGCATACAACCTCATTTCCGGGTTAAGTGCTAACCGGCCTTCGAACAACTGGGCCCAGATGAATAAATATACCATGTATTGCAAATAACCCTACTGTATATAAAATATGATGCAATTTTCTCACTCACCACTGGAAGACTGGGCTAGAGCAACTTTGTTGCCATTAAAATGGTTGCTGCCCAGCAAACAATGTCAACAATAATTGGTGGAACTAAAAAATCTATAAGACTACATGGTCTTTTAAAGTCCAATGGTGTCAGTGTGTGGGAAATACATAATTCTTATCGACTATTTCCTCACAGCTTCTGAATAATAATGGCGGATTAGTGTTTGACTAATAACATGTCACCCTTTTTTTCCAACAGGTGTGACTGTTAACTGGGAAATAATGTACAATTTGAAACTTTATATCGTAATAATGAAATGATATTTTATTGTTCATTGCTGTATATCTTTAGGTTATAATGGGAAATCTTCATTTTAAATTAGAATTCACAAATGGATTGTTTCCATCTTGCATATTTTAATTGATAAGGCAATAATAATAAAGAAAACCGGTCACAGTTTAAGTGGACCACACAGTGCATGGTCATCTAAGTCACTAATTGCAGTAGTGACCTAGCTTAGCCTAAACTACAAAGAATCAAAACATTGCAGGGCATTGTAGTCCTTCTTTAGTTGACAAGGGTGGAAAGATTTTATCTGCTAACGAAAGAACCCATTGCCTCATCTCTGTTGGGCCTCTATGGATGCAGCAAGTAGTGCAGGGGTATTCAGTTGCAGGTTCAACATGTAGTTTTTTAAAGCCCTTGAATTTTCTTAATAGCCAGCAAAGACTTTCGGTTATGGTGCTTGCGCCATAAACTTCAATAAAAAGGTTCATACTGCAGGAGTGAACCTTGCCTAGTTCTTTCTCCTTTTTCACTCCCGTTATGGATCGCATTTTTCTCCTTGGAATTTTCCATAAGTACCGCGTCGGGGATTTAAAAACGGGTTAATAATTTCTTTTTTCATTTCTTGTGAGAAGTCCCAAAGGTAAGTGTTGCAGAAGAAGCGTGACACGGGTGCTATCAAGGCAGTTTTATAGTGTTCGCGGGTAGGACGGGTACAAAGTACCACCAAAGATAATGAAGCAATCCCATTTTAATCAACTTTTTTTGAACTGTTTTAATTTCTTTCTATCCTTAAAAGGCACGTTACATGTAATTTTAGCGTGTGTGCAGGTTTTTCAATGGAATGACGCGACAATCTCGAGAGCACATCTCGAATAACTACATTCAAAATGATGATCATAAAATCGCAATTTTCGGCGAGAAGTGAGTTTTATTTCGCGTCTTTAGATGCAAAGGTAAATGGATGGAACCTGCAGATTTCAGACAAGAGAACAACACACTTAAGTGAAAACACAAAGGCGGTATAGAATCAGGCCGGTACGGCGGTCTGTGACGGAGTTCTCTTCAAAGATGGGAGTATTTCCCGGGAGTAAATTAAGTCGCTTTCGAGGAATGAAGGGCATCAACACCCATCAGGCAATGGTTGATGATTGTATCAGAATTTTAAATCTGCTATAGGAAAGATGTTCTTTGTATTATACGTAGCAGATTAGGAGCTTACCTGTTTACAATTATTGACCTCGGGTCGATAAATGTCTCACGCGACTTCAAAAATACCCTAACAAAAAAAATACAGAAAAAATCCAAATCGCCCGCATCTGATGCCTGTGTAAATTTAAAAATTGGAAACATCATCGAAATGCTTTCCTGAACGTTAATATGACAGTAGAAGCTCTATTTCTCCTTTGTTTGCAAGAGAAATTTGGTGGGTTTTTCTCTTATAATCTTCACTTGGCAATCCGTGTTCCACACTTGTGACGTAAAATCACGTGACTAATGTGAAATCCGAATGTTTTCAAAATGGCGGCAAAAATCGAGTTTTCGAAAAATTATAAAAAAATAAGTTTCGCAGATATATCGGAAATTTCACAAAAGAGAGATATTACATGCCATTAGGAAACTATAGAGAACTTAAAAAACAGGGGTAATTTTCCCGAGAGTTGCCCTTTAACAGACTGGATCAGTGATTGGTCAACTTGATTAATGAATCGGCATTCATAAACGTTTGAATTCCTTAAAGGAGACTTATTTATCTAGTAGACAACTTTTTGAGAAAAGCAGATTTTCCCCCCGTGTCTGAGCATAAAACGCCTAGAGACGATTTTTGTCCTAAATCTTTTTTTGTTGTAGAATTTTACGGAATCTCAAATTATTATAGATATATAGGTTTCCAAATACCCGCAACAAAACACTAGCTAACCAACAATTTAACACCTACAACTAAGAGCCTTAAAGAACTATCTTGTTTCAAAGAACGAGAGGACTTTTTAAGTGGAAGACCACGAAGAAAATACTATGTCTTAGGCTACTCAGATAACCGTGGAAAAATATCAGTTTATCCTTATATATAACTTAAATTTCCCTTGCTCTACTATCCCTGAGGAAAAATGGGGGACTACTCAAAGTCTAATACAATGAGTGGTATAAGCACAGGCAACCCAAGCGCCCTATGTGTGGGTTCGGGCTTCAGAGGTCATTTGGTCGGAATATATTAGAATTATCAGTGTATTATCTGATGCCAAATAAATGCAAAAATCTTAAAGATATGAAGTCTTCTCGTTTGTCTGTTTGTACTAGTAGCCTTTAAGATAAACGAAGGTCAATATTTCTTGCAGTATTACATGTGATTCGGGCCCTTACTTTTCGAATTTTATCACATGTATTCGAATCTACAACGCTAAGAAAAAAAAAATCATGATCATGCGAGAAATTGATTAAAAAACCTCCCTTACGTTTAGTTCATAGCCAATCTGTGTCCCATGGCCGGTTTAAACGCCGTTTCGTCGACTTTCTTTCCATCGAGTACTGAATACTATAAAGGAAGTTTTTAGTGTTCAGTACTCGATGGAAAGAAAGTCGATATCAATATTTCGCGTGATCATGATTTTCTTTTTCTTAGCGTTGTAGATTCGAATACATGTGATAAAATTCGAACAGTAAGGGCCCGAATCACACGTAAAACTGCAAGAAATATCGACCTTCGTTATCTTAAAGGCTACTAGTACAAACAGTCAAAAGAGAAGACTTCATATCTTTAAGATTTTTGCATTTATTTGGCACCAGATAATACACTGATAATTTTAATATATACCGATACCAAATGTCTTCTGAAGCCCGAACCCACACATAGTGCGCTTGGGCTGCCTGTGGTATAAGGTGTACTAAATGAAGATGCACAATATGCCTTATCTTCCAAGTTCTTATTTCGTTAAATTTAGTGAATAGGAGGACGAAAGGGGTAGGGTAGGGTGAATTTCAAGTATTCCTCAGGTAAAACGAAGAACCTGAGGAAGGAGGGGGTGGGAAATGGATAAATATGTTGGGATCATTATACGTTTCTGGGAAACTGCCCACCTACCCCTCCCCTAAGCCAACATTAAATGTACTCCCAGTCCTCGCGAGACGCGATCTCTTGACGCGACTCATCTCTTGCCAGACTGTATTCAGAACAGTTTTTTAGTTCTAATTACTACATCTCTTAGCCGGCTCGATCATCGTTATAAATGTAGTTTCATAGACCTGCAAAATGTTTCTTTTTATAGAGGACAAAACCGGGTCTCTTGGTGACATGGTCTTACTCAACTTTTTAAAGGAAGGATTTTGTTAGATATGGGCTGTTCTCGATATGTTTTCAGCTCGATCGGTTATATTATCAGTCCATAGCTATTAATAAGTGCCATTGTTTCATGCGATCCTAGTTATTGTTTTTCCACCGGGAACACTCCACGGTTCAATATATGTGGATATGAAATAAATTTGAATATGTAAATCGGTCAGTATAAAAGAAGGACTGCGGACTGTGGACTGTGGATTGTGGACTGTAGACTGTGGACTGCGGACTACGGACTGCGGACTGGGTATAAAATACGGACTAGGTATAAAACGCGGACTGAAAAATACGGACTGGGTATAAAACACGGACTAGGTATAAAACGCAGACTGCAGGCTTCGGACTGAGTATAAAATAGAAATTCTAGGTGGAGGTTCTCTGAATCAAGAGCCTGACAAAAATGCTATTTTCTTCCGCCTATCTTAGACATGGTCTTGATCTCTAACAATCATGAAAGGTGTCAGGACCCGGGGGGTACTCTCTTATATAATCCATATACTTACTTGCCGCCCTAAAAGGTATGGTTTATGGGCCGTTTTGGTTGCCTGAAAACACTTTACCTATTTTGGTTTGGAATCGGATATGGAGCGTACATGTACGAATATATTTATCGTTTTCAGTTCTAAATGAATAAGAACGAAATAGAAATATGCGAATTTGAAATGCATTTAAATAATTTTTTGTTTGCGCTCTAGAGAGAATGATCTACTGTTGCGCTCTAATCTATAAATTTATATGATGACATAAATTCTGCCTAATCAGGCCTAGCCTGTTCCAGGCTCAGAGATAGTTGGGTCCGCTAAATTGAGAAAGCGCGAAAATAAAACGAGAGGAAACTGGGTAGTCTCCTCTTTATCTGAGAGCCTGGAACAGACTAAATTAGGCCAGGTCTGAAAATGGGTATGGATTTTAGAGATCAGATCTGAAAAGTGGTGTGGAAAATGACATTTTTTTATTGTGAAACAGGGTAAGGTTTTAGAGAACCAGGGGGCATAACCCCACCAAAAATTCCTAGGAGTACACCCTTCCGGGGTTCAGGAGCAGGGTGTAAATCATGTCATCATAATCATCGCGTAGAATATAACGTTGGGGTGGATGATTCATTTCGGTTATTATTCACGTATAGGTAAGTAATCCCTTCCCCCTAAATACTGCTTTTTTTACCTCGCCGAATGCCCCTACATTGACCTTCTCGTCTGAGTTCTTCATTTTCTCATATTCCCAAGGCTTTATTTGAAACGAAATAGAGGCATCTTTAGGAATTTTACTTTGACTCGGCTGACACCAATACTATTCTTTTTATTCGGTGCTTCTCTGATTGGTTCTCTTTTAACTCCTTCTTTTAATAAAATTCAGAGTTTAATTTCAGTTGCCTTGATTGGCGGCATAACCTTCCTTGTCCGTGCAGTATGCTTTCCTTCTCCGCACGAGGAGAATATAGACTGTGTCACCGGCTTACGGAATGTTTTTGTGTCAGGAAAGGAGCTGGAAATACTGTTTTATACAAGACCGCTTTCTGTTTCTCTCAGTTTTACCTTTCTAAAGCTGTTTTAATATACATAGTTCGTAGTCCGCATTTTATACCTAGTCCGTGTTTTATACTCAGTCCGCAGTCCGCATCTTATACCTAGTCCGTGTTTTATACCCAGTCCGCAGTCCGTGGTCCGCAGTCCGCAGTCCGCAGTCCATCGTTTTTATACTGACCGATATGTAAATCACAAACTTTACACAACGGCTGCCCAAAGTCGCCAAGTTATATTTCTGGGCAAAATTCAGTTGAGACGTACACAAGCAACAGCGGATTTCGAGTTTGAAACGAAAGCTTGAATGATTTAGAAGATGAGGGAGAAATCTGATACATCGGACAAGAAAGATTCAGACGATTCTTCAAATGACACGTCAGTTTCTTGTCTGCAAACGTCAGAGATTTGGTATAAGGCTTATTACTTCTTATTTTATGGCGCCATTGGCAGCTCTGTCCCATTTCTGGCCTTATATTTTAAACAACTCGGCCTCAGTGCAGCACAAGCCGGTTTACTCAATGGAATAAGACTCTTCTCTGAATTTATTGGTGCGCCTGTGTGGGGAATGATCGGAGACAAGTATAAAATACGAAAAATTATTTTGTTCTTATCATTGCTTTCATATTCCGCCGGATATACCAGGCACGATTTACGGACAGGTTTTCTGCGTAAGCTTTCGTGTAAGCGGCTTACAGGGCTTACAAGCTTTCAGGTTATAAATTAAACTAAGGGACTGAAATTTTCTTTGAAAATAAGGCTCACTGTTATTTCAGTTTAGCTAGATTTCTAGCTTCAACTTAACGTGGTTCCCATGGTAACCTCACTTATGCGTTTTGAAACTCACGTCACCAACGTACGAACTATACCACCTTAGAAGGTAGAAACACTTACATAGCTAACAGGGCTTACCGCGTTACAGGGCTTACAGGGTTACAGGGTTACAGGGCTTACAGGCTTACAGGGTTACAGGGCTTACGGGCTTACAGGCTTACAGGGTTACAGGGCTTACAGGCTTACAGGGTTACAGGGCTTACGGGCTTACGGGCTTACAGGCTTACAGGATTACAGGGCTTACGGGCTTACAGGGTTACAGGGTTACAGGGCTTACAGGCTTACAGGGCTTACGGGCTTACAGGCTTACAGGGTTACAGGGCTTACAGGCTTACAGGGTTACAGGGCTTACGGGCTTACGGGCTTACAGGCTTACAGGGCTTACGGGCTTACAGGCTTACAGGGTTACAGGGCTTACAGGCTTACAGGGTTACAGGGCTTACGGGCTTACGGGCTTACAGGCTTACAGGGCTTACGGGCTTACAGGCTTACAGGGTTACAGGGCTTACAGGGTTACAGGGCTTACGGGCTTACAGGGTTACAGGGCTTACAGGCTTACAGGGCTTACGGGCTTACGGGCTTACAGGCTTACAGGATTACAGGGCTTACGGGCTTACAGGCTTACAGGGTTACAGGGCTTACGGGCTTACAGGCTTACAGGGTTACAGGGTTACAGGGCTTACATGCTTTCAGGGCTCATGGGCTTAGTGGGCTTATAGGGCTTACAGGGCTTGCAGGTTTACGGGTTTAGAAGTTTACGCGCTTTAATGGTTTAGAAGCTAACAGAGCTGAGAGGCTTACTAGCTAAAAAGGTTGCGTATATAATAAAACCTAATAAAGCCTAACAGTGTTTTACGCTTTAATACAGGGTAACATGCTTGTAGGCTTACTGGCTTTTACGGATGTCCAGGCTTATACGCGTTTAGAAGCTTACAGGCTCGTTCTTGGGTAGATCTTCCAGATTAACATGCGATTCTTTAAAAAATGGATGAAAGTTGGTGGTTGAAGAAACTAGTATCTTTTTTAGAAGTGCACAATTTAATGCGGTCCAGTGTGCAAAAAATTATGGATCGACTGCTTTTGAAAGAATACAAAACCGTGAACGAAAAGTAAAATATGGCGGCAACGACGACCTAAAAGGAACGTTTCCCAACCTGAACATCCCGCAGTACAGTAGACTTTTATCTGGGTGGGTCAATTTGTAAAGATCATGTGCGAAACGAAGGTTCCTCTTCTGCTATCACAGGAAATGAGTATCTTAGTGAATGTTACCAACAGAACAAGGTTCACGACTGCAAAACATGTCGGCCTATGGCCGATGGAGCTTCTCATCGCACGCGAGAAACGACCTCTGGTACCCAGGGTATTAAGCGTAAACATAAAAAAAAAGACAATTTACAGTTAGTCTTAAACAAATGTTAGGGTCAAAAATGGTTTAGTGAATTTGTCATTTAGAGAATGTCAGGAGCGCTTTTTGGACCCTATTTCAGCCTAATTTTCTCCAGTTCCAAGAGGTCGGCGTCAAACCATTAAAAATTATTAAGCCCCATTTACACAGCAGAAAAAACCGTGTCTGGACCCATTAAAATGTTCGAAGGGATCGTATGGATCGTATATTTTTGCCATGTAATTACCTTCCGCAATATGCATGTTTTAATCACATGGGTCTGGTTATGGGACGACAAACCTCTATGGTCCCAAAACTGAAAACATCTACTAGTCCAGACCCTGTGATTAATGGCTGGAGGTCAAACTGCTTTGTGGTATTGCCAAGCGAAGTGGGTGTGGTGTAACGTAAGGTCAGGGCTCAGACAGTGACGCATGGATGAGTAGTCGGCGTCTTTTCTCCCTACGCCTAGAACTGTCCCGATTGTGCTCGGAAAATGCTGGAAATGCCCAAAAGTTGGTTCTTAAATCTCAAAAGTTGCTTCTGAAGTTGCTGGATCTTTTTGAATAAACGCCAATTGAAAGTTTAATTGTTCGTTCTTCACAATGATTGATAACATTGGTCAAGACAAATTGCTTGAAGCCAGATTTAGAGTATCGCTCGCTAATATGGGAGAACATTTAAAGATATTAATTAATTGTTCATACGGTAATAATTGACTTTTAAGGCCTGCAAAACGTGGACAAGTGAGAGGTTGTGTGTTTTAAGGTTGCTAAACATTTAGCAGAGAGGACTATCCTTGAAGTTTTCTATGAAATCGTTGACTTTTTCATGCTTGATATGTGCTCTGAACCTATACTTTGCTCACAAATTGCCCTAGGTTGCTCTTAGTTGCTCCAAACGCTAAAAGTTGCCCAAAAGTTGCCGAGTACAATCGGCAAAGGCCTGAGCTACGCAATCATTTCACATCATGCTTTACGAAGCAGCCATTACATTTACAGGAGTTGACTTTAAGAAGAAAGCTAGAAACATAGGTGTCATAATGACTAATAATTTGTCGTTTGGTGCTCACATCGATGAAGTTTGTAAAAATGCTACTCCCGCAATAAGATCAATAGGATGTTTACTTGGTTAATTAATGGTCTCATTATCTCTCGATTAGATTACCGCAACAGTGTTTTATATGTCATAAAAAAAGATAAACTTTAAAGAATTCAGAATACTGCAGTGCCTTATGTGATGTGTTCTAGTGACGTTCCGACCATTGCACGCCTTTATCAAAAAACTCGCCCTGGCTACCAGTTCAGAAAACGAGTGAATTCAACAGTCTCCGCTTAACCTCACTACAAGATCATAAATGGCCAGACGGTAGACTACTTGAAGCCTCTAATAAAAGTCCATCATCCATCACGAACTATAAGATCGGGGTCCCGTTCACTACTCTGTCTTATCAAAGAGCTAGAACCGAGCCATTTTGGTTGCGGCCCCTAAACTGTAGAATGGTGTGGAGGGTGGAAAGTCACCCAGCAAGACGAGGCCTGTCAAAGGGCGAATGAGCTTATTATGAGCCAACGGCTCGCATGCAGCTGGTGCTGTAAAGCGTCCTGCTTTATCTCCAGCCACCTCGCCTACGTCCCACGCAAAGGGCCTAAAACTTGCAGGACGAGAGAGTGAGGCTCGCGACACGGCGAAACTCTCCCAGACCTTAATCCAATTCACGTGAAAGTCACTGAGATATCATACCCACTCATCCTTAAAGCTCTGTCGCAAAGGGCGTGTGACGAGGCCGCAGGTGCGGATTCACTGCGACTGGAAGCTGTGGTCACAACATAATAGGTTCGTTCGCTACTGGACTGAAGGAGCGGTGGAGTTTGGCATCTCCCCTGAATGTCTGAGCATTCCCCTTTAGGAATTCTTCTGCGTTCCTCCATGACCTGAGGAAGGGGCTTGAAAAGATGCTCACGACAAAGGCTGTCTCGGCTTACCGCGGCAGGAGGCGATCCTATCTATGCGGTCGAAACATCAAGATGAAACAAAGTCTTTTTCCGCCATCGGCACATGAAATGTGCATACGCTCATGGACAGCACCAAAGCTTACAGACCTGAGACGGACAGCTCTAGTTGCAAGAGAACTGGGCAGATACAACATTCATACCCCAGAGTAGTGAGACTAGGGTAGCAAATAACAGTCAGCTGATCGAAGCCTGGCTTTTTCTCGAGCGATCGCTACAGACAACAACATCGTGAAGCAGGAGTGGGATCTGCCGTCAAAACATATCTGATCAGTACGTTTACCAAAATTTCCTAAGGAATCAACGATCGCGTCATGGCTTTTCGGCTCTCTCGCCGAGGAAACCGTTACGCCACTGTTATCAGTAAATATGCTCCAACAATCACGAATCTTGAGGAGATGAAATATAAGTTCTATAAGAACTTAAAACACATCATCGAAGGCGTGCCAAAGCAGGACAAACGCATCATTATCTACGCCTCTAATGCTAGAGTGGGCACTGGAGCATAGGGAGGAATGGGTTTAGGACATGTGACAGTAATAGACTGTTACTTTTGGAGACCTGCGCAGCTCACATGCAGTTTATCGGCTACCACCCACACACAGATGTACTGGATGCACCCACGCAGCAAGCACTGGAATCTGATGTTCTCGTCTGGAGAAGAGACAGGCAGGATGTTGGAGTGACAAGGGAGATGTGCAGAGTAGACTGCCCGGAATTATCTGAAAACTCAACATGTACATCCAGCCTCAAGGCGCTGTGACTCCTGTTTCAATAAAAAGGCGGATGCTAACAATGACAAAACTAAAAGCTTTTATAATGCCCTGAAGAGCATTTATGGGCCTCAGTGCTATGGAACATTACCACTAGAGGGAACAACGCTACATACTGAGAAGAACGCCATCCTGGAGAGTTGGATGGAATATTTCATCAGCGTCCTAAATACGCCCTAGTCCATCAACGTTGAAGCCATTGCTCGTAGATCTCTAACAGAGATAAAACAAATCCTTGGCAGATTTTCCGAAGAATTTCAATTAAAAAAAACCTGGATCAGATTCCATACCTGATGAGGTCTTCAAGGCAGGAGGACCAGTTCTATTACGTAAGCTCACCGAGCTGTTTTCAGTCCAAGTGGCAGAAGGAAGTCATTCCTCAAGACCCCATAGAAGCCTACATTGTCCACCTGAAAGTGAAACATGCAATCGTGCGGCAATCACGGAGGGATTCCTCTGGTGGTCATCGCTGGCAAGATCCTTGCAAGAATCCTCTTCAGCCGATGGCCACTTCCCAGAGAGTGGGCTGTGAAACTGCCAAGATGGTGCCGTTTGCTGCACGGCAACTCCAGGAAAAGTGCCAAGAACAGTATAGAAATTTCGGCATAACGTTTTTAGACCTGAAAAATGCCTTTGACACTGTCAACTGCTAGGGAGTGTGCAAAATCGTGGCAACTTTGGCTGTCCAGATAAGTTCAACAGTATAGTGCGTCATTTCCACGATGACATGCTTGCTCGAGTACTGGACAATGGAAACTCCGCTGAAGCATTTTCAGTCGCTAACGGACTCAAGCAAGGCTGTGTCCCTACCCTCACACTGTTAAGCAGGATGGTGTCCTGATTACTAGATACAGGACCGATGAAAGACTATTTACTTGGGTAGGCCACAGGCAATGACCAGGCTCAAACCGAGTCCCTGTTGAACTGAGTATCGACTGTCGACTGCTTTTCTAATGCTTCCCACAACTTTGATCTAACAGTTAGTACCAAAAACAACTGAACTGAAGTTCTACACCAGCCTACTCCTTAGAAGCCGTACGTGGTACCAGCTATTGTCAAAAAGGAGTCACTCAAGTCCGTTGACAAGCTCACGTATATTTGCAGCAAACGTTCCAGATCTGCGAACATCGACGACAACTTCGTGACAGTAATTAGAAAAGAAGAGGCAGTGAGACAATTGAGGCAAGGAAGTTGTAGTGAAGAAATTCACAGTAATTTCGCAGTAAATCCCACACCTCGTGATGTCCGTAATCATCGTTGACGACGATGCACAAACAACAGCCTTGACCTGGTGTTGGGTATCCGTCCTGATTATTTCTGTAAAGAGACTGTTTTAAGAGAGAAAGATCAATGAGACATTTCTAATTGTTAGGACGGACAACATGCCCTAGCGAACTGTGCTCGTGTACCCGATGGTGACCAGGCAATTCCTGTCACATATTTGTCGGTTGCGAGGAAAGTTCTACCTGTCAGAACATTATATAGACTTCTAGGTAATGCTTAAAATGTTTGCTGTTACACTGGCTGCACCAATCGATGATATCTTGAATTTTTCCTTCTCAGAGTGCAGATGTCTTCGTGCTTGGAAGCTCGGTGACATTCCTGACATTTCGGTGACTGTGTTTGACAAGGATTTGAGACCAGTCACGGTAACATTCACATTATCCAATATCGTTGAAGCCGTTGTCATCAACAAATCCTTGAAGCCCACAGTTCTATCATCTACAAATCCTAAACAATATGATTCAATCCCTGGACCCTGGATCATCCACGACCTTAGCACTTACTGCTAGCTAGACGCTAGTGGTTAAACTCTATAGCTTGGGTGCAACGCCTAAAGCTACCGCCATGAATTGGATTACAGACCAGTTTTAAAAGACAGTCAACACAGGGTTAAGCTTGGTGGGGACTGTTACTCAGACCGGATGAGTGTTTTTGCGGCGGTCCCCTTGGAGAACTTGGCCCGGGCCATGGCTATTTCTCAGCTATTTAGTCTCGCCATGATGAATCATCTTAAGGTCCAGGATATAAGGCACTTACGGGAAAATTTGGTGAGGACAACGCAATTTGAGCTGATTCAACCATACAGTCACAGTGATATTCAACAAGCTATCACCCACATCAGCAATTGGTTCCGGCAAAATCTTTATCAAATGAATTCATCAAGTAAAATGAAATGCTGACTCGTTTCACGAGGACTCCTGCTGATTATGCTCCTGACTATACTCTATTCCCAATAAACCACAACTACTCAGCTGCGAAGCTATTCTTGTTTTCCTGATCGCTTGGTAATTCTAAATGATGATATAATACTTTCAGAGGATCAGAAAAAGGGATTCTGCAGACATTCTTGACAAATTTTGGACTGTCGGGCATTTTGTTTCTTCAATACCCTTTCAGGCTGCCGGACATGTAGACACAGCATATAGTTTTATAATGTATTTCAGTTTTACAAATTTTTACTTCATGAACGAATTATCTAATTTATCTTCTAAAAAGTGAGTAAAACAAAAAATATTCCAAGTAGTCCAAAAATCACGGTGCAAGATATTTGTCACACTTAATACTTTGCGTTTTCTTATTCCAGAATACGATCAATAGAACGCTCCCGAAGTTGTCATCGTTTTCTCTCTACTCTCCACGTATCATCTGGTGGTGAGTTTCACGTGTGCTCGCGTACTATCCCTGAGGAAACTAAGGGACAACTCATAGTTTAACATCCTTGCCGCTGAGATAATTATGTCTGGAAATAGTCAAAAATTGAGTAGTGTTTTGGGAGGTTTCGGTTGAGATTCAACTAAATACAGTCAAGCCTGCATTAAATAGTAACCCCCTTACCGCGGACAGGTTTGATAAACCTACGAGTGAATCAAGATAATAAAGATGGTGACAAAAGGGAGTTTACGCAACCACGACGACAACGGCAGTGAAACGTCATCGCGATTTTTTTCAACCCATTTAACTTCGCCCTTCGGCCCGAAGAATAATAATTTTCAGGCGAACTGCACCGGGCCATATTTGTTCTTTGTTTTTGTCTTTTTCTAAATTCGGACGCCGGCGGAAGTAATGCTAAATCCTGCTTTTCAATACACTGTTAACAATAACACCACATAATACGCAAAAAAGAAGAAGAGAAGAAAGAACAACGTATGACCTTCACGACGATATTCGCGGTTGGTCACCCATCCAGTTCTTAACCCGACCGACAGGGCTTAACTTGAGTGCCGTTACCAAACCGAGTTTCGCGAGGGTTATTGCAAGATACTTATTTCTAGTAATGGGATATCTTAAAAATATGTACATTACACCACCCCCTTTTAAAATTCCGAGAAATCTATGAACACCCAGGCATTACTCTTTTTGAGTTATTGTGCCTGTAAAGAGGCATCTCCCGTATTTTTTTGTTCGAAACGTGTTGATTAATTTTCTGTCAGGTTAACAAACACTTCTATTAATTTGATGCTCATTACTACTGCTCCTTCTTTCATTTCAAAGGGTGTTTAAACATTTATATACATGTTAAAAGATGTGGTGAAGAATTCTAGTTGCCATTTGGGCAGTTAATGAACAGTGGGCACTATAGTGTGGAAATGTTAGGCACATTTACAAATCTGTTTCATGCCCTAAGGGACTGTTCCTGATTTGAGGGGGTATTAGAGGGGGGTGGGGTAGTGGGAGAGAACTGGTGATTTGGAAGTAGGCCATGTTCAAATGCTAACCTCCCTTTTGAAAAACACATTTTTGCTTTCCCCCCCATCCTCTAAAAAAATCATGAATCGAATTCATGCATGTGCCCCAATTTCCGTGCATAAAAGTTGTTAACTGGTCCTCCTCTCCTTTCACCAGCCCTCCCCCTCTTTATAATGACAAGTCTCTAACCTTGAATAAAGGGATGTTACTTTTTGGTGTTTTCAGCCAGTGATAAAGTAGTCATGTCAAATTTTGGACATCATCGTTCTAGGACTTCTAGGAAGAATGGCTATTTTTTCTGTACAATAAATAATTTTAGGACATTCCAGATAATAGGGACTATTAACAACTAACATATGGTTAACTTAACCATCTTTCGAGCAACCGGGGCCTGTTGGTTAAATTCCCGTTGCTCGAAGGTCTGTTAAGCTGACGCTAATCCTTTGTTAGCTAACCAATGGTTAAATAAAATATGTCAGACTTTAACCATCTCCGAACAGGTTTGACAAGTTTTAATTATTAGTTACTGTACTTTAGAAATGAAATGTGAAAATGAATCTGCAATTAGTCTGCCGGTATATTTTAAGTCTGTCAAAAAATGAAAGCATGTTTTACGAAAAATACAAAAAAACAAAAACAAAAACAAAAGGACCAAAAAAAAAAAGAAAAATATTATTGAAGACAAGTCTTGAACCCCGGACCTCCGACATATTATCTCGATGCATTACCTATTGCGCCACGAAAGCCAGAAGCGACTGACATCGTAAATTTATTGTTCTTAACTCTTTTGCCAATGCAATTCTGCCGGTCCATGCCATTTGAAGCCAGTAGAGCTTTATTTATCAAGAATTGAAAGATATATTCGAGAAAAACAAGCATTTGTTGACAGTAAAAGCCGTACTTTAACTCATTCCGTCGCATTTGAAGAACATATGGCCGACAAGTGTCTCGCAAAACATCGGGAAGTCTCTTGCAGCTTGCGATTCTTGGCGTTTACTTGAGGAGAATCACTTATTACGATTCAGCAACAGTAAACATTTCCGAGATTATAAACAACCACTAACAAAATGAAGCGAAAAAGCAAATCAACCACCATGTTGTTTTGCTGATTTTGCAACGCACGTCATTTTAACCGATGGTTAACAAGTTAACACTCGTAGCGAGGTACGTTAAATTTAACGCTTAGTTAGAAGAAATTTAACCCACGGTTAACACTAACCAGAGTTTGAGCAACCGAAACTAACCTACGGTTAATTTTTAACCATCGGTTAGCGCGTTTAACCATTGGTTCATCCTCGGAGACCCAGGGGCAGATAGTGGGGACGAGGGAAAGTCTAAATGGGCGGAAAAATGTGGCGCGAAGAAAAGTAAAGAACGGCGAGAAGAGCCCCTGGGGACAATGTCTTACCAGACTAGTTCCAAACGGTCGCCGCCGTTCTGGCTTCTGATTGGTGCCAGAAAACTTTTGTGTTTTTCTGCCCAATCAGAAGCCAGAAGACCTATGGGTCGTTTCGTGTATCCTTACACGGAATGATACATGAAAGGCAGTTGCTCGCCATGTTTGTCTGGGCCGTTCGCCGAGGCTTTGCTCATGAAAAGTTCCAATCTCAGCACAAAATTTAAGGGATTTCCTTCGGACTTTACGCGAGAATCTCACCGGTGAATACGCTGGACCTTTCGCAGGTATCGTAACAGTAGCGTATTTAAAAGTTTGCGAGTTTTTTAAAACGTTCAGTGATGTACTTTTTGGTTTCCTTTGGACGATATCTATATTATTGTTCTGTCTAGATTTCTTGCATCACTTGCTGTGATTGAAACTTTGCCAATCGCGGGTATAAATTCTTTTGTCGCACGGGCCAGGCAAGTATGTCGAGTAACCGGCAACACCGCGTGCAGGACTTTCTTTGCGCGCCAACTTCACAACTTCGGCATCGCTATCGAGCACCATTTGTCTGTTATCATGGCTGAAAATATTTCGTCTAGTGAAATTAACAGTGCTATTTGTTCCAGTTTGATTTTTTCCCTGGAATTCACGAGCTGAAACCCGAGCAAATACTCGTCATCCAGAACATTATTCGCGGAAAAGATGTGTTCGCCGCTCTACCAACAGGGTTTGGAAAAAGTTAAACATTTCAAATTTTGCTATCTGTGTTGAAGTCATTGCAGAGTAGTTACGTGTCACCTTCTCCTTTGGTTATTGTTGTTTGCCCTTTAAAATCAATCATTAAAGACCAAGTGAACTATCTGAGGTCACTTGGTTTGAAAGCCGGCTATGTTGGGGAGAGTGATGAATTAGATAAGAGGATTATTAATGGCACCGCTCAGATTGACCTGCTGTATGGAAGTCCGGAATCATTTGTCGGGGAAGAAAAGATACGGGGAATGTTTTCCAATATGTTTTACCGCAAAAATGTTGCTGCAGTAGTGTGTGATGAGGTGCACACTGTTGTCCACTGGTAAGATTTTTCTCCTTAATCATAACTATAACAAAATTGTCAAATCTTATTGGCTATCAACTGCCCTGATTTCAGCCTTAATTGGACAGTTTAATAGGACAGTACGCGTCATGCCTAAGTAATTGGACAGTACGTGCCATCACGCGCGCGCTTAAATGGCTTTTTTTTCACTGTTAGCAAAACAAAACTTCGAATTTCTTGTGTTTTGATTTAAAAAATAACCTATTATATCACAAATTTTGTTAATGTTATGATTAATATTATTGGTAACAGAACTTCGTGTCGTCCAATTCAGTCTGTAATCATACTCGTGATTAAACAAATTGGACTCCCGCTACGCGGTCGTCCGATTTTGTTAATCACTCGTATGATTACAGACTGAATTGGACTCCACTCAGTCCTGTTACCATTACTAATACTACTGGCTCTATTCAAATCCTCTGAACTGAGTGAAAGTATTTGACAATTGTTCACTATTTTTTAATTTTAATTCTTTTGTACAATACTAAAAATACATATTGTTAATGTGCTTATGAAATGTCATTTTAATTTTTGTTTTGATTATGTCTATATTCCATCACTCAAGTCTTACATTACTACAGCTACAATATCTGTGCTTTTATAATAGACTTCTCAGCGGTGTACCTGACTGTTTATAACAGTGCATATGTTACTGTACCAGTGTTAGTGCTAACAAGAAGCCTATGTACATGTGCCCCTTCCCAGGCTACAATAGTTAAGTGTCATGAAATCCAAATTAATGTTTTATTGACAAGAGCTTTTCACTCTTTCCTTTGCTGAATGTATGAGGCTGGAATTTTATTCAATTAACCAGCTTTATGAGAAGCTGCCAGATTATTAAAAGACCTAGATGACCTTTGTTCCTACCCTGAACAGCCTTTAGGACTCAACTATGAGCGTTATGGACGTTAGAGTCAACATTTGACGTAATGGAAGCTCTTTTCTCACAGTGATTAGGTTGCCGTGAATTATGGTAGGAAAACGTGTAGTTTATCCTAAATGTTTGCATGGAACTCCATTCATTCAGCGAAACATACACTATGACATCCACTGCACATGTTTATGCTCCCTGATTTCTGATAATAACCAATGTTTATTTCACTAATAATTTTTAAGGGGTGAAAGATGCAATGGCCAGAAAGATCCCTTTAGGAAGTGGTGTGGTGCCTTAGGTGAAATTAGGTCTCTTCTTCCCCAAGGGCTTCCAATGCTGGCCCTGACAGCAACAGCATCAGCTGGCACAAGAAAAAAAGTTATTGAAATGTTAAGTCTCCACAAAAGTGTTCAGATTGTTGTTAGTCCAAACAGAGATAATATAAAACTTTACCTTGAAAAGGTGAAAAATGATATCTCTGATAATTTCATGTGGCTAGTGAATGAATTTGAACAAAAACAACTTGACTGTCCAAGAGTATTGATATATGTCAGAGATTACCAGCGATGCAGTGAGATCTACCATCTTTTTATGCAAAGTTTAGGAGCTAAAGCATACTTCCCACCTTGCAGTTTCCTCTGAGAAACCTGTGATGGCGTTGCAATCACCATCAGAACCTTGTATAGGATGGACGCCTCCCTTTT
Source organism: Porites divaricata (assembly GCA_038088405.1). Lineage (NCBI taxonomy): Eukaryota > Metazoa > Cnidaria > Anthozoa > Scleractinia > Poritidae > Porites > Porites divaricata. Next base: position 1,499,713 of record JBBMOI010000008.1, read on the forward strand.
CCACTCTTTCATTAGATTCGACCATGTAAATTTCTTGAGGTTGTCTAGGGAAGTGCGCTTTAATAAACACTTTTTCTTGTTTACAATTTTCCGGGATTCTTTGTCCAACTCCAAGCAAGAACGGTTGATCACTGCCCTACGCAATCCTTTAGATCTAAATACTGCAGAGGTAACAGCTGAAGTGGTCTTGGCCTTGCAGAGAGCAATCCCCCCCCAGGCTGTGCAAGTTTGGTGGTAATTCCTTTGAGATGATTTTTTGGGGGTAATGGACAATAATCTAAACATGGAAGGTTAGTTCATTATAAGTTACTCACAGGTAGGAGCATGCAGGAGAGATATTAAGTTTTAAAAGCAGCATTTGATGTGAGATGTTTATTTGCTATTTCACTCTTTCTTCATGACTGTGCAGGTTATTTGACGATAATTTAGTATCAGTTTTTTTTCCACTTTTTTATGTGACTAAAGGCTAGGTAGACATTTTACCAAGCCACTTTGGTGTAGTGAACATCAAGTGCTTGTTTCTCACATGGGAATATTTCGTACTATAATTATACCAAACAAGTGACAAAGTAATTAAAAGAAAAAAACAATAATAAAATGACATTGACACGACTTGTCACCTCACCGGTTAAAGTAGGCACCAGTCATCCTCTTGCTTAATGAGGTGAGCAGCAAGCATTTTCCTGCATTCTGTAGACACTTGCATGTTTCATTGTTTCGTTTTTTATGATTATATGAATCTCCAGGTTCAATTTTTTCTATGATCTTTAGGTCTATGGGACACCCTTTTTCAAAATCTCCAGATTTTCAGTTCCTGCAGTTTGGCAGGTCTGGTATCTACAGATCTACGTCATCTACGGGCATCTAATAAATACAATTTTCTATATTTATTTTACATAAGTTGTAACTGTGCATACCTTGACAGATGTTCCCTAAGTTGAAACTGGAAAGCAATGACAACTTGATTTTCTTGTTTGGGTACTTTCCTCATGCAAAATTTTTACTTCTTTGTTGCCACCCGGGCAAGACATCTCCAAGGATGGTGGCTTTGGCCCAATTGGTACGTTTTCAAATGGAATTCTATAGGCCTTCTTTTTGCTTATGTGGCATGATGTCTGCTCATCCCCTTGACTAGACGTTAAAGGAGATAAGGGATGCCTCCTCTTCGATAGCTCATTGACACGAATGACGACTGCAGACGGCTTACTTTTCCACATTCTTTGCACTCTATAGTGACAAGCATCGCACACTGCATGTGGAAGCCCATCATCAGTTAGTAGTTTTTGATTAAATACTTCTTCAAATCTTTTACGAAACTCGCCATCGATATTTCTTTTTCTCTTTTTACTCACAAAAATGAAAGAACAGACTCGACAACCGTCTTCCGGATTAATATTTCTCATCGTGACCAAGACTCGATAACCGACAAATGGCACGATGCCGAAGTTGTGAAGTTGGCGCGCAAAGAAAGTCCTGCACGCGGTGTTGCCGGTTACTCGACATACTTGCCTGGCCCGTGCGACAAAAGAATTTATACCCGCGATTGGCAAAGTTTCAATCACAGCAAGTGATGCAAGAAATCTAGACAGAACAATAATATAGATATCGTCCAAAGGAAACCAAAAAGTACATCACTGAACGTTTTAAAAAACTCGCAAACTTTTAAATACGCTACTGTTACGATACCTGCGAAAGGTCCAGCGTATTCACCGGTGAGATTCTCGCGTAAAGTCCGAAGGAAATCCCTTAAATTTTGTGCTGAGATTGGAACTTTTCATGAGCAAAGCCTCGGCGAACGGCCCAGACAAACATGGTGAGCAACTGCCTTTCATGTATCATTCCGTGTAAGGATACACGAAACGACCCATAGGTCTTCTGGCTTCTGATTGGGCAGAAAAACACAAAAGTTTTCTGGCACCAATCAGAAGCCAGAACGGCGGCGACCGCTTGGAACTAGTCTGGTAAGACATTGTCCCCAGGGGCTCTTCTCGCCGTTCTTTACTTTTCTTCGCGCCACATTTTCCCGCCCGTTTAGACTTTCCCTCGTCCCCACTATCTGCCCCTGGGTCTCCGAGGATGCCATTGGTTAAGAGTTAACCATCTTTCGAGCAACCGGGGCCAGGACGTGACATCTGTTTATTTGCCGTCCTCAGGTGAACGTGAGCATTCAAAGCTGCCCATTTTACCTTGTTTAATACCAATGTTTGAAAAAAGGAAACCTTTTTTGTACTTTTTGCCGATGGTTGGGCTGTTGGAGGAAAGATTTTGAGAGATTTTTGGTAAACCGTGAGCAGTGGTTTTCAATGGCTTCGGCGGGAAAGAACCTGTGAGTAAAAGTAAAATGTTTATGTTCTCCTTAAATGCTTCTGAACTGTAATCCGTTTCCAGGAGCACTATTTAACTCGAAAAAGAAAAGGCGTTGATATTCGGGACCCTTGCATGAAAGATACCGGTTAAAAATTCCAAGGAAAATCTCTCGAAGCATTTTCATCCACACTGTTGTTTTGTTTGTTTATGTGTTTTGAGATGTACATGTCTGCCTCTCGAAAGCAAGATTTTCACTATATTTTGTATACACCGTTTCCGGGAAACTTGATCAACGTGAACAGAGTCGTATATCCGTAGTAGATAAATGAATGGGACTGGAAAGAAATCTTGCCTCCGGCAATTAAGTCCTGTAAAATGTATAGGACAACAAAACCAGTTCTGTACTGTTTGATTCTCGATTGATTCGATTCAAACCTTTTCATTTGATAAACGGTTTACTGATTTAAATCCTTCGGAGAGTAGGAAAAGTTCTTCCTCGTTAATTGTGTTGTTCTTATCGCTAAACTAAAGAAGTAACTCTCGTATTTCTTTAAACGAAGCCATTCAGTGCAGTCTACCTACTTCGGCGACGAGCCGAGACAGGAGCTTGCTTAAGGTCATTCCCCTGAAATAGAACTTAACATAGATTTTTTCTCAAATTTCGTCTATTAACTATTCATCATACTGGGACTTCAAAATCAAAATAAAAAAGGGGGGTGCCGGTATTCGTTTACGAGCTGCGAGGGCTCAAACATACCCCCTTTGAGGTAATTTTCAACACTTCCGGTTTGCTGCCTTGCAGCGTGGACTATATTAATAATTAGGCCTAATAACACTCAGAATTTTATTGATTGTGCGAAATGAGGCTATACACATTTAGAGTTGGACAAGAGTACCACTTTCAAAAGGCTTTTGGTACGAAAACGCATATGTTGAGGAAGCACTACCCTAACTTCGTTACCATGGTTACAATAATTTCAATGAAAAAATGAGTATTGGCTTTATACTTTCCTTTATATCTTTTTTTCTGAACATAGAAAATTGTCCATTTTTTCTGTGTAGGCAGCCTATTGTTTTTAGAGTCAAATAAGCGAAAAAAAGAGGGGGGTGCCGGTATTCGCTTAGAAGCTATTCCATCATTTTCTGTTCCCAGGCGGGCAGGCCCATTTCTCTTTCCAGGAAAAAAACATCGTAAATCGTGCAAATGTAATTAAAGTTAGTTATTACACGGTATTATGATTGTTAAGTTATGATGAAGCTCGGAAAAATGTTCAGATAAAAGCTGCTAATCAAATAAATATACCTACCTGAGGCAAGTTTGGTGTTTACATCAAAAATTGGTCGGCCGCTACCAGCACCGGCGGCACGATGCGATTTGTTTGTGGTGCACACAGTTACCTCTCCACATTCCGGATCGCCGCACATGATATACAAAAAACTACCCAACCCGGAGATAGTCAGTTTGATAGCTGAAGAGCTTTTCCACATGCACTGCAATCACTATCTAGGGCTTTAGCCAGCACGTCTAACTCGATCACTCGTCTGCCTCGAAAGCTGCAGCTGCAGGCTTCGATGCATTTCTTTTTTGTGCCAACGCCTCCATCACCTTCCACATTACAACACTTCCTTTTCCAAATATTTTTTAACTTCTCTCGTCTTCCCTTTTCTTTTAAACTTACAAAAAAAACCTCTTTTATCTCTCGACTTGGTGCCGACGCCGACGGTAGCCATCTTGAAAGATTGCGTGACTAGTGTTGCAATGTTATGCGCAGTAGAGATGCGCAATGCAATTCAGAGGAATGACCTTAAACATTTGTTTTTCCCGCTTTGGACAACGTTCTCGACCCAGATCTCACTCGTCTTCTCTCGTTGTCGTTCACAAACTCGTCCTGGCCCCGGTTGCTCGAAAGATGGTTAACTCTTATTAAACCAATGGCAAAAGATTTAAAGGCAATAAATTTACACTTTCCATTGGCTACTGGCTTTCGTGGCGCAATAGGTAATGTGTCGAGATAACATGTCGGAGGTCTGGGGTTCAAGACTTGTCTTGAATAATATTTTTCTGTTTTTTTTTTTGGTCCTTTTGTTTTTGTTTTTGTTTTTTTGTATTTTTCGTAAAACATGCTTTCATTTTTTGACAGACTTAAAATATACCGGTAGACTAATTGCAGATTCATTTTCACATTTCATTTCTAAAGTACAGTAACTAATAATTAAAACTTGTCAAACCTGTTTGGAGATGGTTAAAGTCTGACATATTTTATTTAACCATTGGTTAGCTAACAAAGGATTAGCGTCAGCTTAACAGACCTTCGAGCAACGGGAATTTAACCAACAGTTAGTTAACCCACGGTTAGCTAATTTAACCAACCGTTAACAACTAACATATGGTTAAATTAACCATCTTTCGAGCAACCGGGGCCTGGCTGCTTAAGGTCCCTAATATCTAGGAGAACACACTATACAGAAAATAATCTGTACAATTAACAGCTGCATGTGCACAAATACATGGCCTGAGATGACATCATTAGAGAAATAAACAAAAATAATTGGACATGCAAAAGATTTTCAATTCCCTGCTCGCTGCCATTCCCTCTGTCGCTGGATATTGTTTCTTCGAAGTAGTTTTAGTTTGGTTTTTTCTTTTACAATGCATGACCTTCAGGAGACTCTAATATTCTTCAGGATGGACTATCTATTTTGAAATGAAAAATCAATCGTTGTTTTTCAATGGCTTAATTTAATTATTAAAGCCTATAGTGCTAGTATCTATACTCCTCTTTTACACAAAGGTTAATTGTTTTTCTAGGGAGTTCCATTCTCTGTTTTAACAATGGGGAACATACTAATGTCAAGGTACACAGAACAAGGTGTTTAAAAAAACTTAGCAAGCAAAAAAGCTCCCTATGGCTGCTCACTGTAAGGGAAAAGGGTGAGGGAAAATGGAAGCTTATGTATGACTTTTGAATTCCCCAAATGGAGAGCAAATTTATAGCATGTTCCTGATGAATGAAAAAAAGTATTATAGTCGCTTGCCTACTAAAATGCATGTTTGAGCATGAGTAAACTTAAATTGTTTCTCTGTGTAATCTTGCTAGAAAAAGTGCTGCGTATTACTCACAGTTGTAGTGACCCTTAGTTAGGTTAGATACAGACAGCCAAGATTTGAAATCGAAGTTGCATGAGTAAGGTTGGAGAGGAGCAGTTCTGCCTCAAATTATGTCAATATAAGTCAACACAGTCCCTGTGATTCAATGTAAGCTTATTGGAATAATGAAACACCCTTTGAGTACAATTAATCAAGAAATGCCAAAAGACAAATTATGCAGCATTGTGTTGGTGTGGGGGTAGAATGCAAATCAAATAAAGAATAAACCAAACAGCTTATAATATATATTGGTATAATTATACACATGAATCTGAACACCTTATAGGTATTCTTTTTCTAGTTGTGATATTTTACACTATAACATGTATGCACTGTTTGACATTACATCAAATGGATAAATAAAACAGTTACATTATACTGTATTACAATAATTCAATAAAGAATTATTCTTGTCTTCAGTTGTAATATTGAAGTAAACTCATGAAAATAATCTTGTAGCTTTTGCACATTAACTATTTGGAGCATGAGTAAAAGGCCAGGTTATCTCAGAGTGAAACCCCGTGAGCCTGAGAAGTAACTTGTTTAATAAAGTTTGAAACAAGAAAACACAGACAAATCAAACAATGCACACAAGAAAAATAATATGGACAAAGCAAAGGAAAACATTTAATACCGGCTTTCACACTCGTCTGAGAATGAGCCAAGAAAAATGTCTTAGAACATAACTGCTCTTTAATCTACCTTGGGAATTCTAAAAGTGAGTGTTTCTGTCTTGGGACCCAAAATAATCAACAATCAAGGAATTAACAAAGTGCAAACAAATGACAACTGGAATCTGTGATACAACTCCAACAGCGTGATACACTTTCAACAGCAGTCACGAAAATGTTTTAGCCCTGTTGTCAAAAGGCCATAAATTTTACAAAATATAAATAAGGTTACTAGCTAATAAAGCTAGTCCAAAAGCAAGCTGAAAGTAAAAGACCAACCATGACAAAGATCATGCAGTGCCGATGTGAATTTGACTTGTTAACATGCGAACAACGACTGCAGTTCTCCAAATTCACCGTTAGTTTGTAATCTTATCTCTTTTATGCAGGGTGCCTCTATGTTTTAAAACTGTTTCATTACAATATGGCCCTGTGTATTGAAAAATCCAAACGACTATAAAATAACTTTCACTTCGTTTCAAGGATTTCTCGCACTGTGCAGTTAGTTCCCAGTTCCCCGCTCGGTGTAAGCCCTGTAAGCGGCTAACAGAAAAGCTTACGCTGAAAACCTGTCCGTAAATCGTGCCTCATGTGCCGCCGGAACGTTGCTCTTATTAGCAGTTAAACCACAAAATCAGCAGTGCATCGAAACAAGAGCAAACAGAACTGTGATACATCCATTAAGCTTTCCTCCTGGAGGTGGAATAGTGTCAAGCGGTGAGTCCTCGGCATCCATGGCCATTGATAGTCAATCGCCACAACGGCTATACAACATGAGCCACGTAACAATGTTTACTCGCGAGGTGGACAAGTCAGAAGTTGAGAAAATCTTTATGACTTTTCTGAGTATACTATTCGCATGCCAGATTGTAGGTTCCGTTGTTTACACCATGCCTGATGCTTTGGTCGTGGGCTTCCTGCAGGAAAATACAGACAAGTTCGGAACTCTTCGAATGTGGGGAGAAGTTGGTGTCACCAGTGGCTCATTTTTGGTTGGAGGGGTCATTAGCTTATACGAATCGGAGGTTTGCGGTGAGACCGTCAAGAACTATCACATTTCATTTTATTTCTTTGCTGGATTCGTCGCTCTTTCCTTAGTTACCATAGTTTTTATGGAAGCAAAATATTCAAATGACGAAACATCGCCTAGGTCTAGTATTTGGCCACTTGTAAAGGAGCTTCTACTCTGTCATAATGTAATTTTCGTTACCTTAGCCTTTTATTTGGGTATGCTTATGGGTTTGCAAGACAACTTTGGATTGTGGTATCTGGATGACCTCGGTGCACAGCCCTATATGCTTGGGATAGCCGCTGGTTTTCGTTACACTCTGGCAATTCTTGGATATTTTACCTCTGGGATAATCATCAATAATATTGGTCTTGCAGCGGCTCTCACTGTCTGCTTAGCATTTTATGTGGCTGTTTATATGGGACTAGCGCTTGTACTCAATCCCTGGATAGGGGTGGTGCTCTACAGCTCTCAAGGAACCATATATGGGCTTGCCTGGTCAGCCTGTGTTGTTTTTGGTGCTAGGGTATCTTTAAAAGTTGGATTCTATGCAGTTCTTCAAGGTACGTTATCTACTTGAAAGTGGTTTTTCAATAAAATGCCGGGTTTTCTTTTACACGTTCTTTGGCCAATCATCAAAGAACGAAATTGACAGATTGAATAGATTGTGCGTTCTAATGTTTTCATCAATGATACACTGACACCAGAAGGGTTTACACTAAGCGCCAAAGTTTAAGTACTCAGTAAAGCGCTTCATGTGAACCGAGCTGCTTGCACCAGCTTAATAGTAGGTTCAATGTACAGCCATTTGAGAGAAGCTGGTTTGCTAACCCTCCGCGAAGGAACGCGGGCGCACTAAACCGCGACAACTCTGAACGTTGTTTTATGTTACACGTCGCATCCGTTTGCACACCCTGTTGCATGTTGTTGCGTGTTGTTGGGAGTTGTTGCGCAAAAGTTTGAAACCGGTCAAACCTTTTAGCTACGTGCAAATTAACGGACGCAAAAACTCCCAACAGTGTTTCGCCGGTTTGCACGGGGCTTTACTTGGATTTGAACTGGTGCTGACATCTTTTTTTTCCCGCAGGAATTCTTGGAGGAATTCACTGGGGACTTGGTGTTGGTTCAGGAGCAGTTGTCAGTGGTGTCGTTATAAAAGCGGTCGGCGTTCCGAAGACTTATTTTATTTTCTCTCTGGTCTCCCTTGCTATTCTGACTCTGTTTTTAATTGCGAATTGGGTGACAAAGTTTAAAAAAGACACTGGTGAAACTGGGTATAAAATGATAGAAACAAAAGAGCAGGATGATCAGTAATTTCAAACAATTAGAGATTGGACTGCTAGCATGCAGACACTTCTCAGTCAGTCAAAAGGGCACGGTTTTCATGGAGAAAACTCACGTAAAAAGAAGAGGTCCAGAGCATTAATTAGCGTCTTAACAGGAACTTGTTTAACTTGCTAGTCGTACCTTAAAAGCCGAGAGCAAAGCGAAAGAAAAACATTAACCATGCACGAAAAGAGTTGCGTTAGGTCGCAAAAAAAAAATTCACCTTGCCCATCTCGTTTAACTTTCTATTGTGGCGAACGACTAGCATAAAGTGCACAGGAAAAATAGAGGATCTCTGAGAAGTCCCAAACAAATTGTGTGTGTTTAGAGCGTGGAGGATGATTAGTTTTGTACTTTGTACATATGGGTCAGTGTTTATTTATTTATTTAATTTTTTCAACTTTTTGTACACAATTATTTACTTTGGGTTTTGAAATAAAACACTGCAAATTCATGCAAACCAAGCTTTTGTCTTCTTATCGCGAAACAAAAGTTCCTAGGCGTTTCACGGCCTCTCCTACTATGATTCATTCAATAAATTGATTCATTTCCTATCTTCTAATCTGCGAGTACTGCATAATGATGACGCGACCCCTTGTGGGCAGCATTACTGGTAGACTAAGATGTTTCCCTTTTCCAACACCTTTAAAAATTAAAGCTATCACCAACACTATAAACCGTAGTACAAATGACATCAATCCATCCAGGGATCGAACAAAGTGCCATCTGGTAGTGCAGGACAACTCATCCTCTGATGAAATCTTTAACTAAGACGAGCAAAAAGTAACCAACATGTGAGGCTGCTTTCGCACAAGACAAGCTGGAATTCAAACTTTTTTCGAGCCCTGTTCATTTGCCAAGTAATTGTGCATGAGGCTTTTCCTTCTTGAAAGTTTAAAAGAGATGCTGCTGTACTCGAAGGAAAATTTAATTTTTAGCACTTCTTTTCTCCTATATACCGTACTGCGTGGCAATGTTCCTGTACAGCACGTTTATGTATTCCAGGCCTCTGTTTATTCTTTCATTAAAATGGCAGCAACTCCCTGCTGATTTGTCTAGAACACGAGTACCTCTCCTTTACGTACTAGAAGAAAGTGGTTCCCCAGAGCTGAAGCTTGCTCTTTCTTTAGATACTAAGCAGTCGGATTCTTGTAGTTTTTTATGCACAATGTAGCATTTCGACTTTCCCAAGCAGGAACATCCCTCGCCCATTCTGTGTCCTCTGCATTGCTTTAAGCCATGAAACGATAACTCGTGATAAGTACCATGACGTCCAATCAGTGAACTGGTCTTGTACGCTGACTGGTTGCTTGCGATGTATCCTTTACTCGATTGAGCTCGCCTACTCGCCTTGTTAGTGCCTCTTTTTATTTCAGAGACACAAAGGTTCTCTCGTTTTCCAATGTTCTGTCTTTTTTCATCTGTCATTTCATCAATAAAATCCAAAATATCCTGAAAATGATTTCTGTGCGCGTGAAACTCTGTTCCTTTATAGGGTGTAGATCTGGGAAGCGATCTTTTAAGTTTTGAAAAGCGTCGGGTTTCTTCGTTTTTGTTCTTTGCACACTGTTCAAACATTTCCAGCTCTTCAGGATTAAAGTCAAGAGGCTTGATGTAAGATGTCGGGCCAAACAAAATGTGAAATGCGTTCTCATGATCAGCGTCTGACTCGTCAAAAAAATCAGAAATCCAGAAGCTACGGTTTGCACTCATTGAAGCTGTTTTAAAGTAGAAGCAATAGCAAGAATTCTTATGTATCAAAATAGTGGTCATTATTTAAAAGTAGAGGGCTTCAAGTAACACTCAGCGAAGATGAAAATACCTGTATTTGGTGTTTCAAAAGGCCCACGACCGCTTTGAAAGAGTTAACCTACCCAGATATGGCACCAGGTTATCTTACTGAATCAATTGACTCAATTCCTGACTGACTGATGTACATAACCCATGGCGGTTTTTGATTTAGTTTATTGGGTAGTAGTAATTATACCCTCGACGGACAAAACAGATGTGTGAGATCTAATTAAAGATTAAATGACGGTTACTGAGAGAAAGGATGGGGGCGTAAATCGGGTTCAGAGGTCTCCCATGAAAGCGAATTTTGAATCAACTCAATAGCACGACTGAGTCAAGTTTGGCAGACTGAATTTCCGTTTAATCTTGAACAGGCAAAGGCGCACGCGTGCGAATTCATAGTTGCCAAAGGAGAAGCCACAAGTTCACGATCAGTCCTTTTATGACTGTCAAGTGTTTTCATTAAATAAAGGCTTCACTTTAAATCACTTCACTTGCATCAGCAATACAAATCGATCAGTTCACCAGCCCTGTTCCCCGTGATACTTACAGATAAGGTTGTGCGACCTGGCACGAGAAGACCTCTTCAATTTCCTGTAGCAGCATTTAGTACCAGTCCACTGTAAGGCGCGGATATAAGCTCGCCTGTATGATGGCCACGTGATTGCATATATGAGAGGATTCAGGAGACCGCTGAGCGCTGGTAACTGGGCCGCACACAGACCGAACAGAGAAGGATACTCTACTGAGAAAATTCCCAGGGTAATAGCCACCTGTGATAAACAAAACTGATCAGTTAGATGATGTATTAATGCACCTATCAATGTAAAGCCGACGCGGGTGGGGGGCAGGGCATGGGGTGGGGTGGGGATTTTATGTCTTTGTTGTCCCTGGGGTAGGGCATTTAACTGATCTTGTTCTCCTGGGAGAGGGGATATTTAAATCTTTCTTCGCCCGAGGTGGAGATATTTGACTGCTGACTCGGACGAAAAAGACTGAGACCGAACATATGTTTCCCGCTTCCACGCTTCACGCATGCGCCATACGGTTTGAAAAGATCAGGAAGTCATAGAGGCCAATGAGAACAAGCGAAGGCTAAGTGGATTTCACTGTTTTGTCTTCAAATTTCGTTTGGTTTAGCGTGTTTTTGATCAATTGAACCTCTTAATATACTGTGGTATCAAAGTAAACGGAAGTAAAGAGAAACCAAGTCGATTTTTGCAAGTACAATTGATTAGTGTATGGCTCATTCGCCACAATCACTGTAAACTTATAAAAGTGACTTTCTTTGTACCCTTTACTAAGAACGATATATTTAGACTTACAAAATGTGAGCTTTCTCCTAAAGCTTTATGTATTCTACGCAGTGTAACACGGATTATGGTTAAAACGTATAATTGCAGCTGTAACAGGAACATGTATCTTTGGTGATGCAGCAACGTTTATAAAAGATTGCAGAGTTTAATTTGGAGATATTCTTATTGTGCCTTTCTTGGGTCCAGCCTTGGGATTGACAGCAATGTGCAGCCTGGGGTGGGAAAATTTGGTTGCATTTGACTGGAATGATTTGCCCGTGGGCAGGGAATTTGATTGCAAATTTTTGAAAAAAGTCAAATCCCCACCCTATGCCCTGCCTTCCCCCCCCTCCCCCCCCGCTGGCATTACATTGATAGGTGCATAACTAAAGCTGTATTCAAAGTATTTGTAGACTTTTTAGAGTACATGATGAAGAACTGATGTCCTCAAATAATGTATTACAACACGATATAACGGTTGTGAGTGAGAGAGATTAAAAAATCGGATAATTTTGGTGGACAAAATTTCTTGTAATTCACTGATCTAGTGTTATTATGAATACACTTTAGAGACTTGCTTACCGTCCATGGTAGAATACAGCAGAAATATATTGCAACAACCAAAGCCGCCATGCGAGAAAGTTCCTTAGTATCAGAATGTGCATCTCTGCCAACAATATCATTCTGTTTTGAAAAACCTAGATCTTCATCTAAGCGGGCTCGCTTGGTGCTGAATGATTTCCTGTTGGCCTTGCTAAACATGATACGAAAACAAAAACAGCAAACAGCTAAAGAAAAGAAGAGAAACAGCACGAAAAAACTCCCAAAAGGATTTTCATATTCAAACAGGCAAAATGTGTTTTCTGTCTCCTTGGACACATGGAAACCATCGAGCCAAAGAAGAGGCCATGTTGCTACGAAAGAAGCAACAATCCATATTCCAAAGAAGAATACAACAAACAACTTTCCCTTCCATTGTTTGCGATAAAAATGTGGAAATACGGCGATGAAGGCTCGGTCCAATGTTAGAAGAGTAATAATTAATGTCACAGTAATGCGGAGGAATACAATCATCCAAGCTTGCACTCGACACAGAGTAAAAAGATCGCGAAATTCCTTGCTTTCATCTAAAGACACGAACAGGGCGATCGCATTTGGTCCAAGTACGCTTAAAACGTCAGTCAAAGAGAGAGCGATGAGAAGTAAACTGAATGTACTCTTCTGTTTCGTGAAAAATAAGACGCTGATAACTGTTAAAAGATTTCCCACGAGGATGAACAAAGAAGCCACGAACACAAATACTATAAGAGTTTCTTGAATCTGTGAGCTGTCTTCTTCTGATTTGTTAACTCCATTTGCCGCCTTTCCTGTAGATGCCATGTGTTTTCTTGTCAGCCGGGCAAGCAATGTTGCATTTTAGTGCTACTTTTACAAGCTTATGTCTGTAGAAATTTATGAAGATGATGATCTGACGTAATATCATGAATAAGGTATCGAGTGTTGAGACCACAAATTGGAAAACTGTTGCTTAGAGTTTTGATTTGCTTGTGTGTTTCATGTTACCTGTGACGCGAGTTCGCAAACAGTCATCCGCGAGTTGAGGTTATATATATCACAGCGTAACCAGGGCAAAAAAAGATTGAAAAAGCTTCTCAGCACTGAACAGTGCTGTTTGCAATATGTTTTATTTACGTGCGAACTGTGAACTGCGGTTTCAACATCGTATCCTTAATTGGTTTACAGTATATTTCACATTGAAAACATGAAAAAGAAAGCAAAACAAAAGTGATCCCATTTATTATTTATAAATAAATAAATTTCGAGTTATTATACACTTTTTCCATTGTGCCATAATCGCCCAGAAGGTGCGAACCAACTGAGTGTTTAGTACGCATCCGTCTATATGCAAGTGCTTTTAACATATCCTTTAGTACTGAAGCGCTAATTCATTTCCTTAATTTTACAAAAACTGAAACTATAAAGAAAGCCGCAATTTGTATGCTAGTCTAGAATTTAGTTACATTATTGTCGATATCAATATGAATTTTGTATAGGAATAAAACAACGATAACAATTCTTCGAATTCTGTTTGTGAAGAAAAATAGTTATTTATCATGGCATTTTTTCCAAAGCATTCTTGAGATCTGAGATCAAGACTTGACAATAATTTTTTTTTCAGATCTTAATTATAAACTCTCTCTAATCAAAATGATGAGAAACGTCTATTGAAGTAAGTTTATTAGCAAGTCTTGACCGCAGATGGAAATTAATAAAGCTGCCGCTGCAAACGTGTTCTTGTTTTTTGTTGCATATATACAGTGTTTTCTTAAATTCTGAATTGTTCAGGATGAAAATGATTGTCGAGAAATCCACATAAACAAAACAAACAAACAAACAAGGCAAAAACGCCGGCGTGTTGTGAGCCGGGCGACCATTTCGAGAGTGTTCTCGCGTTTAGACAATATCAGTACAGTACTCACTTAAGCTGCAGATCATAATCCAATAAAATAATATAACAAGAGAAAGTTCTACCACGTACTGTATTATGTACAACAAATCAGTTGCTAGCTGGACAGTATAGTGTACAGGAGAGACAGCGCACAGCCTACGTCCTTATCCCAACTGACTCATGTCCACTTTTCGGAGAAAAAATAACAAAACAACAACAAACAACAACAACAACAATAATAATGATGATGATGATAGTAATAATAATAAACAAAAAAGCCTAGAGAAAAAGAACCAAAAACAAAGTGTATCTGAACATAGAACTACCCTAGCTGTCCTAGCTAGCAGGAAACATAATGTTTGGAGGGAGATGTCAGCTGAAGATAGAGAGACAGGCCAGCTCCTTCTGTTCTTTGAGCTTAATTCTACGGTCTTATTGGCTAATTTTAATTGAATCCTTGGATTATATGCAATTTTCCAATCATTGATAAATACTATGGGCTAAGCACATTTCTCATAGACGGGTGAAGATGGCCGTGACATGAAACATTCTACAGTGCGCTGTCAAAATTTTCATTCTGTAGTACACTGTCTTGATAATCAGTCTTTTGAAGTTGTTCATCTTCTCTTGCTAATAACATCCTCTGAGAACTGTTATCTAAGTTTCCTACACTCGCGTTGTTGTCATCTGCTAATTTCAAGTCATTGTAGTTGTGGTTTTCTTCGTCTTTTATCTTCGTTTGCTCGCCGCTGACATCAAATGTCACGTCGAATTTTCTGGCAAAAGGACCGATAACTAACTCATTTGTACTCCGCAGAATTCCTCCCTCTTGTCTCGAAAAATCAACACTATTGCGAACCTGTGAAGGATAATCCGAACCCCTTGATCTTGAGAATAACATTGCGGAGGTATTGCGTCGAGTAGCGTCTGTTTAAGTAAGGTGAAAAAAAATAATAAAATTAGATATTTTTTTTTTAACAGGAACAGCGTTAGCGATAAAGTATCCATTCTAAATAAACGGCTAAACGCTTCCCCAGACGAGTCAACCGCTGAGCTAGTACACCTTTACCCCTCTGATGTTATAATTATGCGTATACTTACACAAACTCTTTTCTAGCTGGCGACGCTTAGCCTGCACTGAGCATTGTGGATGATGATAATTGGTCATTTTGAGGTTGTTGCGAGTGAGACAGGGTCGGAGCTGTGTCAAATTGCATCATAGGACTGTTTTGTGGACGCGATCGCTTTTTGGTTGTGTATATTACGAAGTTGCGCGGGAAACTGGACCGAAGTCACTGGCATTCCCCCCCTCCTTCAAAAACAAACAAACAAACAAACAAACGTCCCATAGGGCACTTCGAAACAACATCGACCCCCTCAAGGAAACAACTGAACTGACGAACTGAACTAAGCCCCGAACTGGAGCAAAAATGTAGGGTTTTGCTCTACGCCTTCCGCCATACGTGTCCACAGTCTCGCTGCGGTTATAAATAGCAGTTGTGGTAGCTGCGACATGCCTAGAAGACTTTTTACTTTGGGCCAAGTTGTTCGGAGTACGATTAGTTTTAAACTTATAAGTTTAAGTTTACCCGTACCGGTAAGCGCGATTCTGACTATCTTTCGAAAAAATAGGGGAACGGGGAACGGTCTAAAGGAAATGAAGAGCACAGCTTTTGTCCAAGAAAGCAACATGATTATGAATTGAAAGCTAATTTAGACCCCGCATCACCGTCGTCCCTGACAACCTAACCTCGACTCCGTGCTATTGAGGCACGGAACAGCCAACGCCCTTATTTTACTTACCAAAGAAGGTGCCATCAGGCTGATCTCCTCCACAAACTGACAAAATTTTCTTGAAGATGTAAATGTACCCTTTTCTGTATCTTTGACTCATCTTACCGTACAAAACTGGATTAATGAGAGCGTTTACAAGAGAGAACATACCGATGATGACAACCAGCGAGTGATTAATTTGCCCCGTAACCATACTGTAAAGGTTTATCAACTAAAAATAAAAAAGAAATCGCTGCATGAAATAGCCAACGTATGTTTCTAGTATTATTTTGCGCAAGCTTCCTTTCTACGACCTAGCACATAATGTTGGAAACAAAAATAAATTGACAAAAACTAAACGAAAAAAACATATAGCCGGTTACCGAGATTTCATAAGACAGTGACCTCTCCGTTTAATGCAAATGACCAGTATTTCCGTACAGTGCTGCTTATTACACTTTACAAGATTATATTTTTTCAATAACTTTGAGTGGTGAGAATATCGGAAATGAGCCTTGTTGAAGAACACTCTGGCTTGGCGAAGTATCAATTAATTGCGACCCGATTGTGCGCAATCTCGAGAAATCTTTGGACCTTTTTTGAAAAACACTGAAAACAAAAAATCTTCTAAGTTGTTGACTTGAGAAAAGGAAATGAAAACTATACCACGAACACGTTGTGGCAAACTCGGTTTTAGGGCGGGGAACTGATGTTTTGCGGGTTACACTCGGTCAGATCAACTTAATGAGAGCGTTGAAATGCCGACAAGGGCATTCGTCTGTCAACTGTAAAGGTTGTACAAATTAATTGTCGGCTTTAGAAAAAGACAAAGAAGTAAAGGCCTGCTTGATCTTTGTATTTTTCTTTCGAGCAACTTTCTTAGGCTTCAACTGAAATGGAAACCCTTAATTCATAAACAAGAAAGAAATAAAAGGAACATGCCAAAGCTAAACCTTATTCATCTGAAATATGGGAAACTCCCGGAATTAAAAGTATTAGGCCTGATTGTACAGGGTTGACCATGCTTCAGAAAAATGTAAATATTTGTTGTCTGAATAATCGGTAACTTGAAATATTTTATGCAAAATTTTACCACGTAAATAACTTATCCTAACTTGAACAATTAGATGACAGAAATACCGAGTGTAAGCTGGAAATGTTGGGACACTTGAGCAGAAATCCCTTAGCTCCTTTCAAACGTACTGATAATTTTAATGATGAAAATCACATCTCGAAGGATTAACGGGGATTGAAGAAAACACAACTTACATTGTTATGTGTCACCTATTCGATGCAATGAAAATCCGCCCATAAATAATATCATCTTGTAGACCTTTTTAGGAGTTTTGGTTGTTTTTATATTGAAAGGAACCTTCGCCAACTCGTTAATAACAAGCCAAGAAAGGTTTAGATAATAAAACTTTACGAGCAAAATAAACTTTATTAGTTGACAGAGCTAATAGATTTTCCATGTTATGGGTGTATTCTGATAGATCCACTACAATGGCTGGCCTAAAGACTTGGATTAAATCCATACCAAGATAACGTACAGATCAACAAGCTAAGGGAGAATATATTTCGGGAGTACATTTTAATTAATCATCGAAGCTAGTGTTGAAATACCTGTAGTTTTAAATTTCTTAGTACTAGCTCTTTTGTTCATATTAGAATCTGGCCACTTGATTCAGTCAAAATGAAAGCACACTTACTCGACCTTACACACATACAAACACGCAGTACACGCACTACTTACCAAATAAGGCAGCCAACTGATGTAATACAACACTACTACAATCGCCATCATAGTTGACATTTTCTTTACTTGTCGAGTGCCCGCAGTTTCCCGCGCTTGATGAGTTTTGGCGCCAGTTTGCTTGGCAGCGGCCATGGTGCTCTGTCGTTTGACAAATCTCCCGCTTGTAACTTTGATTGCAATGAAGCAAATCAAAACAACAATTAGCTGAAGTATACCGACACTCTCGATGATATAACCGTATACCAGTCCAAAATCAAACAACTGATAAAAGCAATACCCGTCTCGATAGCCCGGCACTCCTACTCCAATAAATGGCAAAATCGCCATCAACAAAGAAAACAACCAGATAGCAATGACAGCCTTCCTAGCCCTTCCAGTTGTGACAATGATATGGTGTTGTAGTGGCCGCGTCAATAGAATGGCTCTATCACCCGATATCAGAGTTATCGTGCACACCGAGGCAATACGGAATGTATACGTGAGTATTACGAACACGGAGCACGATGCTCGCGTCCAAAGATGCGGGCCAATAAAGTTGTTCATAATGTTTACCATCTGCAATGGAATAACAGCGTTTATGACATCGGCCATTGACAGCGAAAATAACAGTAGGTCTGCTATGTTCCACGGTCTGTATCGATACAGTGTTGTGACGATAAGGAAATGACCGCAAATCAAGACGATAACCACAGCCTCTACCACAAGTCCAAGAGTGGGATCAGCTTTAAACGGAGCCGGTGTGGTGATCGCTGTTGTAGTTCCATTTTGTGAATCGTTAAGAAAAAAACTTGAGGATGTTGGTAAGTGCGACATTTCAGCGACAAGCTTCAGTGTGACTGTCTTGACAGTGGTGCAGAAAGAGACAATGATAGTCCCTATTGGGGGCTGTATCGTCTGGGTTGACGTTTAAAACTAAGCAAAATATCGGACAGAATCTCCTTGCCCGACGCCTCTGTTTTGGAATGTGTCTACTAAAAGACAGGATATGTACTCAATGTTATCGTTTAACTGATAATTCCGGTTGTAATAAATGACTGTACGACTCTCTATTTGCTTTAATTGACACCACAATTGTTTACCTTGCGAAATTGTCTCGCGGGAAACTCAATGCCGACAAACAGCTGATCCAGTTTGGACAAACTCAGTATTAATAAACGGTAAGATTTCATTTGATGCCAGTATTTTTTGTAAGAACAACCCAAATGGATGATATTCAGTTATTATTGTCAAGCTAACAAAAGATTTTTTAGCGGAAGAGTAATTGTCTCTTGCCAGTCAGATACAACAATAATAAGTAAATGGGCAGGTTTTATTTTACAGTAATGGTCTCAGACTGTTTTATATTTATGTAAAACTAGGGCACATTATTTTGGTAGGGCAATTTGTCAGTGTAATGAGGTTCTTCCTTTTACTGTTCGTTTCGCCAATCAAACAGACAACAGGCAAATACCGTCTGTTTCTTAGGCATGATACTGATTACGGGTAAAGTCTACGATCAACGCTTATATGGTTTAATCTGCTAGTATCGGGTTCAGTTCTCATTTGATTTCTTCAGTCGGCTCAATCACAAACCAGCTAACATGCTCGGGAAGGGACAGTAAAAAATTGGGGCCTTTTTTTATACGGGCACCCGCTCGACGACCTCTAAAAGGAAACTCAAGGTTCTGTGAACAGGCTAAATTCAGTATAAAATTTTTCTCTGTTGCATTAACTAATATGAGTTGAAAATACCCCGCCCCGGTTGTTCAAGCGTTGGATAGCGCTATCCACCAGGCCCCCGTTGTTCAAAAGGTGGATAACGTTATCCACCGGATAAATCTCTATCCAGTGGATAGAGCAATTGGTTTCTCCAATATTTATCCGCCGGATAGTGATTTATCCGGTGGATAGCGCTATCCATCTTTTGAACAACCCGGGCCAGATAAATCACTATCCAGTGGATAAGTATTAGGGAAACCAATTGCGTTATCCACTGGATAGATTTTTATCCGGTGGATAGCGCTATCCAACTTTTGAACAACTGGGGCCAGATGTTTAATTTGTATGCAAGTTCCTGCAAGTTAAGCCTTATCATCATAAACCTGCGTACTCTTGCTCTGTCTGTATGGCTAACAGTTAAACTGGCACATTGAATAAAAATACTCACCTTCAAACAATTTAAAAGACTTTATAAAGTTTAGCATGATTGACTTTCCTTGGTAGGACACGTTGAGTGGGCGGTCGGTGTAATTCGGGCTCAATTTTTGGTGAACCTGTGCTTAACCGAGGAACTACTGGGCATTTCAAGATGGCGGATGATTCCACAGAAGTTCGACCATGAGCGCTGTCGAACGAGACGTAGTCCGCTGCATGCAGCATTGTACCAATGAGATGAATATTTTCTTCACGAACTTCCCCGAAACTTGTCCGATCTGTGGTAAATCGCTTAGGTGTTGCTCCTTAATGATTCCGCCGTTTCGGGTTCCTTGCCCGTTTGTTTCTCAGAAGAACGTTTCTCGTGTGATTTTGGTGAAGCCAACGAGAGGTTCATTTATGAGGTAGGAATGTAATATAACCCAAGAGTGGAACATGAAGGCAGTAAAATCTACTTTAACTTTTTTAAATATTCAATGGTTGAGATCTTTCTCCTTCCTCATCCGGCCGGGGTTCATACATACGCATGCCATGTCACTCCATTACTTTTTTTCTGAACGGAAGGGGACACACGGGGGCGGGGGGGAGGGGGGGACTCCCATATAAAAGTGATGGGAGATGCTCGTCGTCTCGCTTACGGGGGTCAGTTGCAGAATTTGGTTTCACTTAGGGTGTTTGGGACGAAAAGTCACTATATTGGCCCACTTAGATTTCCCAGCTTTTATTTAGATGTCTGTTTTAGTATAGTCTCCTTTTAATAGGGGTATGCTTTGTCAAAGTCCTTTGCTTCTTATTTCCGGTTCCGGTAGTTGGCCCCAGCACAAAAGACTTTTATCCCCTGCAGAGCACCAAATTTACAGGAGGAATTTTCCTCCTGTAGGTTTTATCTAATCATGAACGGTTTTACTGATGCACCGTCATTGGTCGACCAATAACATCTTGACTTTATTGACCAATCAGATCAATAACCAGAGTATATAATACCATCTACTGATGTGATACAACTCACTTTGACTCTGAAGATGACTACCGCACAGGTTGTCGAAACGTCAGTCACTGTCAACAACAACAGTCCTATTCAGGACTACGTTCACCCGGACGATCAAACTCAACCTACTTTTACTTTCTCTTATCACAATTTTTTTCCATTATTTTTTTTTGTTTTGACATACTTTGACAGTTTGTGACGAAACATGCACACGACAACACATGTGACATGGCCTCAAATGGGTCGCTCCAAAATGACATCAGTGATGTGATTTTTTGCAGGGGAAACAAGTTGAGCTCTCGCTCTCTCGCTCGCTTTTGCCGCAGAACATATAAAAAATATACCTCTCGCACTTCATGCTCGTGAAAAACTTTGAGCTCGACTTGTAGGCAAGTCTACTTTAGGGGTTATTTTAAGCTTGAGCCACACTCACATTGGTCTCCCTTAGGGACCGTTTTCATTTTAGTTTTTCGACGAGCATCCCCAACACTGTAAATATATGGGAGTCCCCCGGAGGACAATACTAGGCCTAGGAGAGAGGTTGTTTGAAGTGGTTTTTATCAAGAAGATGAAAATACCAATAATAAATTTCTGAGGACTAAGGGGAGAGTTATATTATCAATGTAGAGATGATGGATGCAATTTTTTTCTGTAAAGAGTTTGGTAAACCTTTTTTGAAAGGAGAAAGTAGCATTGGACCATTTTCTTATGGGTACAGAATAAATAAAAAAGAATTATTACTATTTCTGAGAGTTTTTAAGAATAAATGTCAAGGTTTATCCCAAGTAGAAAAAAATTCTTGAGACTGGATCAAGCATCCTGTCAATGAGGGTGGGTGGATATGAAAATGGAAATATGACCCTTAGACAACAAGTGTTGCTTCACTTTTCTTTACCCAGGCATTTAAATGGGTTGATGTCTTAGCATCCCATTAAGGCATGGTAGCAGGTAGAAATGCTCCTAGGTGCTTAACACTTCTGAAACTGGGTTATGCTCAGGCAATTTTGGTCTCATGAGATGGTGTCTGCCTTAACCTGTACCACTAATGTATCATTACATGTCAACTTTGCAGGGATTATAAAAGTGGTGATGATCTGCACATTGGAGTTGCAGCATCAAATGGAGTAGTTTATAACTTTGATGAGCGTGGACTTCATGCTGACATTACTGATTGGGAACAATGCATTGTTGCAAGCATGAGTGATATTTATTTTTCGAGATCAGCTATTTGGGATTCTAAGCTTCAACAGATGCTTTTGAGTGGGGCTTGGACTTCAAAGGAGTGAGTGGTAAACCAGTCCTCTAAGTCCATATACATGTCTGGAAATGATCATGTAACCTTTGAGGTGTGAGCTTATTCAAGGACCATGGGGCTATGGGGCAGGGTGGGCTATAGCCCTGCCAATAATATTGCCGGAATTTTTTTTGTACTTATGAAAGTACTTTTTATCTTTCTGTTAAAACAGGGTTGTCATTAAGATTTCAAGTTGCTGGGTAAATACAACAAGTAGACGGGGAATCAAACAGCTAGGGATTTCTTTTGATTCTATTTTTTTCTATTTTCCAATAAATGGAGCCGGAGGCCACTGTAAAAGCAAACACAATTTCTTTATCAAATGCATGTTTTTGTGCAGAAAAAGTATAAACAGAATTGTGATATAAATTGGACAAAATGTTCTCAAGACTGGTAGAAATAAATGTGTTTCCAGTGATTTCAGAAGCTCAAAGCCTCAGAATTCCCTGGTGGAGCATGCCCCTGGACCCCCCTAGATAAGCTCATGCCTTCGGAGCTCTGATTTAAAGCTTGTGCTACACACAAGTTAGCCCTACCAATCCAAAATATGTCATGGTCCCTGTTATTGGCTTAAGTGACATATCAAATTTTTAATTTTCTGACGAGTTTAGAGTGGATGTTGGTAAGGGGAGGGAGAAGGAGGTGGATGAGGAAGATTACTGAGCGTTTTGTTTTGTAATGACAAAAAGAATAGAATAACAATGGTTTATATAACAGACACATTATTTAATGAGAAAAAAATATTAATAAGAATAAGAATCTACCAATTTTCACTTTTGATCTTGGATTGCAATAATTCAGTGGTGATATAACTATAAAATAGCTACAATAGCTCCCCCTGCGCATCCTTTGTCTTGCCTGTCCATAAAAATGAAAAAAAATATATGAGTGAGGTCAATATTCAGCCATCCTGACCAAACAAGCGTGGTCAATAAAAGAGTTATTGTATTGAATTTAAACAAAATCTTTTCTTGCGGGCCAATGAGGGTGAGATTGGTCTGTCATGAAGTATACATACAAATTCACAGGCTAATAACTCCTTTATTTTCTCTCATAATAAATTCTTTTTTGTAGGTATGATGAAATCGAAAACAACTGCTATGACTTTGCACTGAGTTTCGTGAATGAACTTCTACTTATGGACATGAAGCCAAAGTTACAAAAAGCAAATTTTTGTAAGGATTTTATTGTACCATGGACAACAAAGGCAGCATACTACATTGACTTATACAGACGAGTACAGCTGAGAGGTGGAACCTCTGTGGAAAAAATTCAAAGATGAAATTTGATTCTTTGTTAGTTCTGAATATTTTCATGTGAAGAGTTGCTTGGCGACTGTGTGAGGTTTTTCATCAAGGATTTGGCCTGATCATATCCAGGAAATTTTGTGACCAGGTTTTGAAAAGGAATTTAGACCTTCCTATTGTCATGGTGATGCCGAGTCTTACAACATGTTGTCCAGTATTTATTGTGGTGCTTACTTATAAATCTGACTCTTAAATGGATTATTTTTACTAAAAATTTTAAAATTATAACTTTGTTGAACAACTTCACTTTTGCTTACACCAGTAAAATAAACCAATTTGTTGATTAAAATACATCAAATTGACAAGCAAAGGTTGGTTGCCCTGTGCAGTTGAGATTAGGGGCCGACCATTTGACTTTTGATGGGTAGTATGGGTAATTTCAGAAGAAGCATTCTGCAGACTGATATTGAGGGAAAAAATATCCTGGGCTGAAAAAATATCTCTCATAACATATGATGCTGGAAAAAAAGTCTTACACCGTTATACGTCGGAGAAAAATTCTATTTCCAGAGGTTTAAGAAAAAGATTCTTACCCAAACCAAATCACCCATACACCCCACAAAGTCAAATGGTTTGACCACTGACATGTGTTAAGTCATGATGAAGTTTGTTTGCTCGTGAACTGAAAATGTTCTATGATTATCGAACCAATGAATAATCACCACAAAAGTGTAATCTCCAGCCTGTAGATCTACTCCTTTAACTACTAAGGGTGATCAACATCTGTTTTCTTAAATACTGCTACTAAAAATAAACATTATTATGGTCATATGCATAGGAGTAACCCCAATAATCTCCGAATAAAACAGATCTTGAATGATAAACAAATCAATTCTCCTCATCAGTACCATGGAAAATGTATTGGGAACAATGCGAACAATATACGCGCGGATGTTAGGACGTAAAAAAGGTCAAAAGAGACATTCTCCACTTTCCTCAACAAGCCCGAGTGCTCGTTCGAAAACTTTCTGCGGCTAAAGTTGAGTTAGCTGGCTGGGCGTCTACCAAGGTAAATATAATTATTTTCCATATATCTCGAGACTAAGACTGTCAATTTAAAACACTACTGATTTATTTATATAGCTGTAAGTTAAGAAAGACGGGCAGTTGATTATATATAAAAAGTTGTGTGATCATTTCATAATTTTCCGGTTCGCTTTGCAACACATCATTTTAAGCGGGGGAAAATGTGATAAGGTGAGGAGCGTTGTTTTTGTTTTATTTTTCAGAAATATGCCAGTATAATGCTATAAATATAGTGTGATTATTGGTTGACAGCATAGTAACTACAAAACTAGTGAAGAACTTTTGTCGCGGAAATTTTAAGTGAGCGCATGGAGGCGCATGGATAATAGAAAGACAGACTTATGTCACGTGGGCTGATTTTTTATCGCCGATTGGTTGTTTCGTGCTCCAAGATGCCGCGGCGTTGGATGGTTCCATCAAAGTGGAAATTTGTGACGAAACGATGTTGGGGAAATGTGGCGTAAACCAGTCGAAATGTAGGGCTTGTTTGCCTGCATGTTGTTCTTTTTCGGAGTTTTTAGTGCTGCTGTAATTTCTGGTCTATGTTTTTCGTTTTTTGTCTTATCACGATAGCGACCCTTCAAAGCCACACTTGAACGTCTTGAACCTCTACCGATCTTGTACCCTCTAACTGTCTTCTCTGTATAGGCGAAGATAGAGATAGTGAAATATGCGAGGAAAAATAAGACGCGCAAAACATCGGATGTAAGAGGTTGAATGGCTCTCGATAATGTGACGTCACATTTTTCCACTTCAGTTGAGGCGTCAGCCAATGCGTCAGCCAGTTTCCTATCCAGTCTTTCTAGCCAAGAGTTCGAAATTTGAAACTCGCGTCATTCGAGACGACGCGGCGCTGTCGTAGCTAAGAAAAGAGTTGTGGAGAATTGCAGCAAATTTTAACGGCTTCAAGTTGCTTATGAGGCTGTAAGATGAAGAGATCTGTCGCCAAAGGAGTTATATTTTGCCTTGCTGTCACATTTGTGATCTGTAGAGTTCAGGGAGAAGGTAGGCTTAGTTTCAGAAGATAGCTTATAACCGCAGGTTTTCTTCAAAGGCCTGACAAATAATGGTGTACAACGGATCAATTCCACGCCTGAATGATCAAAACAAACCGAGTAGCTAGTGATTTGAGCAAGAACTTGTAGAAGACAGAAAGCTGAACCAACCCAAGAAAACCTTAAGGAGTAAGCCATTTTCAGTATGGATGTATTTAAAAAGTCCTATTTTGCTAACAAGTTTAGCTACTTCCAGACATGACAGAAATGGACATTTCACTTAAAAGCCGTGTCACGCTTTGTTAGCAATGCGCTTTCATGGTCATTCAAGGTTCTTGCTCCGGCCACAACCGGGTATGACATTTCGGCATAAATGAAAACAATCGCAAGCTTTCAGGAGAGGAGAATCCGCAAAAAAGTAACTTATATTCCTTGTTTTCGGTGAAGAACAGTGCTCCCAGGCTTTTGACAATAATCACTTGAAACTTACCTTGGCTCCAGAGGTCCGTTCTCAAAATACCTATTTTGAAATAAACTGTGCTTTTTCTCTCGGCGCTTCGCGCCGGCTTCGCCGCGCAGAGCCATCAATATCGATAAGAAAAAAATATCCTCTGGACCCTATAGTACTTAAAACTCGGTTCTTGACTGATGCACTGTAATTTAATGGAATTGCTGTCGTTGAACAAGTTTTTAGTGTGTGTAGTTAGTGAAAACAAATATTATATTTGTTTTCCCTAATACTATAAGGATTATGCAATTGCGACTCACCGTTTTCTCTATTAAAAGATAGCTTTTTGCTATGTATTATTTCCACTAAATTATCTCAGGAAGATTGGCTTAAAACATTGTTAAAAAAAATAATTTACGTCATTTTTCCTCATATAAAGTGGGTATTTACCGAAAACATAAGTTGATGTATTTGTTTACTTTCATTTCAGAGTCCTCTTGCTTTGGCTCATATGAACAAGCTGCCAATATTCTTTGTGATGCAAATTCCTTTTGTTCATTGAGTGATTCTGCTATTTCATGCTACTGTAACACTGGCTATCAAGGAGATGCTGCAAAGCTTGGAATTGGCTGTGTTTCTGAAGGTTTGCATGTACTCAATAACTTCAAAAGAAATGTTAAAGTAATAATATATAGCCCTGGGCCGAGTTGTTCAAGGCTTGGTTAAGATAACCCGGGGTTTGGAAGCTGAAAAATCATTTCAGTTTTAATTCTTTTTGACAGTCTAAAAGTTGATGATTGGAAACTCCTAGAATAACAGAGAAAATTATCCGAGAAAATGCTTTAGAACAGCAAGAAAAAAAAACCTGGGTAAAATTTATCCCCGGGTTAAGCGCTAATTGGACTTCGAACAACAAATAGCTGGAGAAAATTTTCAATTAATTTGCAACGCCTGGTTTCCCCACGAAATGATTCTTCATTTTCAATTCGCGTGATACATAACAAAGCATGATATTCAAGTTAAATCAGGTTAAAGAAAATCATGACATTTTATTTTCATTTTTATTTTGGTGTGAATGGACAAATTTTCGTTAAAGTAAAAGAGGACACACGTACTTTTCTCACATCATTACAGTAAAAATATTATTTGAAGGAAGATCATCGCAGTTATATACGCAACTTATGCAGTTGCGAAAAGAAAACCTGAAAAAAAATTAAGTCTTGTACGCGGGATTCGAACTCTTGACCTCTGCGACACCTGTGCAGCGCTCTATCAATTAAGCTAACAAGCCAATTGGGAGCAGGTCGTTGAATCGGTTCGTTATAAACCCGTGAAAGCAGTTCACATATTTGATTTTCATATATTCATAATTTCAGTAAAAATATTGTTCGAGAGAATTCTTGTTAATTTATTAAGAGATTTATAGCAGAGTAATTTTGAATGTAGCTTACTTTTATAGAGAGCTTTACCTTCCCGTGAGTATATAACCTGTTTTCCCTCAAAAATCGTAAAGTGTTATCAAAATCCAGTTGAAATTTGAATCAATGCTAGCAAATCACAATATCGGTAGTATATTGTTGGTTTTCACATGACGTCACCAAAATGCAAACTAAAAAACTATCGATCCTACCGAGATTTTACTTTCACGATGCATTAGACCAGCTCAAAACTAATTTTCATACAAACTTTCGCTTCAAAAGGATACTTGGTTTTGTGATAGAGTACGCTTGAATTTCTAAGCTTTTGCGTGACGCGGCATTTACATGACGGCCAAGCTAGCTGTCATGTAGGTTAAAAAAATGACTTATTTTAGGAAATTTTGCTATCTAAACAGTTCATGTATTAAAAAAAGTATTACTTTAATGTTTATGAGTTTCTCGAAGAATAAATTCACGCTTTTGTAGCAAAACTCGGTAACAGATGTTTCTGTTGGTTTCCGTCCGCCATGTTGGAGCTCATCTGGATGAGCTCCAGCATGGCGTCTCCATACAAAGCTCTATAAATTTGAGTAAAACATTTCTTCGGATATCTCGTATACGAATTATTCCTTCGACCCAAATCTTGGCAAGGGTCTTTGTATATTTACCTCCTTTCATTTCCAAGATTCTGGACTTTATCTGTCGAATGGTTTTGATTTTGATTTTAATCTATTTTGAATGGCGTGACACTGAAAACCAGCAATTCTCAAAGAAACTGCTAAACCTTTTTATTTTTGTGATTCTTATTTGTAGGTTCTGAAATGCTGGTTGAAAAAAGTAGGTGCATCTTTCAGTAATTTGACATCAGTTATATACTAGAATTTCAGATATGGACTTAATATAATAACATAACTTGATGGCTATTGTAGCAGGTATCATCTTTCTCCACTGTAGACAACTGTGAACTTAATTCCATCATGTAGGTATGCCTCAGATGATTCTATTAAAACTGTTTTTCAAGGTGGATATTTGGGTTGGTGCCAGCATGGTGTCTTCAATAAAGTGATATATAATTTTGTTTGTTTGAACACTTTCAGAAAATGGGATGCAAAACAACCCACACAACAGAAAAGTTCTAGCAAATGAAGACAATTTGTATCATCAAGCGTGACAAAGATTACTTCAAATGATTTAGAAAATGAAACTGTGTGCTATGATAGAATTAAATGTCATGTCTTGTAACGCTGCAAGTATCTATGTACTGGCTAGTCTTTGTGGAAGTTTAAGGAATCTATTTATAAGATGTTTAATTCAACAGTCATAGCAAATTATGTTTATTGACAAGAACCACCAACTTAGACCACACTGAAAATTCAAAAAATATAAAGTAAACATGTTAAAGAGTGGCAAGTCTAGTCCTCCCAGAGCTACTGTCCAAGGCTTGTATGTGTACTAGTATTTCTGACCTATACAACTTTACACTTCGTGGCAATTTCGCTGAGATTTTTGTTTAATGTTTTACTAGGGGATGCAGATCCTGATCCGCGGAGGGCAGGCATGTGGACACCAGCAGGTAAGGTCAGTTGATAATTGCAAGTGTAATTGGGTTAAGGCTTATTGTGCATACGAGGCTCAATTTCCAAGTATGTAATTCCCCAATTACAGGATGCTAGCTTTTCGAATAGGGGCTTACATTTATAAAAAGGAAGTATATAGGTAGGGGGGGGGGGGGGGGGAGGGGGGTACTCAAGAAAGCTTTATACGCGTGGCTCCGCCCCTAGGTCCAACCCCTCCATTGCTTTCATATACCATTTTTGACAGGTAGGTACCTCTTTTGTATACCTTCTATTGACAAATGGTACCCCTTTCACATACCTAGTGTGAGAACCGAACCACGTTGAGTAATTCGTACTTGTTACTCACAATACGGTATGCATAAGTGAATTCTTTGATCCTCTCGTTAGTCAGATGTTTCTTAACGCGCTTCAATGTTCATAATAAAACCTTTCTTAACCGAGGTGAAGCGATGTAAAGTAGTCGATACGTTACAAAACGGTATAGCGGTGTGAAGCGTTGTCTAGCGAAGGGATGAAACGAAGCGGTTTAATCGAAAACCAAGAAACAAATAACAAAATATAACCAGAATTAGATTACTTAAAAACTACAACGAACTTAGCGTGAAAAAGGTAAAATCTAAAAAACACAAATGACAAAAGTAGAACGTTTCTTCGACTCTTTCACACCATAAAATACATTTGTCAGCCCTTTTGGGTTTTTATACATGGACTGAAATGACACATTTCCCTACTCTTTCATATACTTCAACTAGTGTAATCCTACCCTTTCATATACCTGAAGCTTAAATTGTAAATTGTAAATATTTTATCATCCAGTCCCCTCAGGGTTTTTCAGGGATAATTTACAAAACTGGTTGAGGAAATTTGGCCAGACTGCTTAAGGTGCAGTTTAAAAGTAAGGAAAGAATGAGACAGAGTAATGTGTCTCCATACATGGGTGTGAAAGTGAGATAGACCACTACATCGGGCACTACGTGCCCTACTCTTTACGAAGAGTGTGTAGGTTATTTAACGTCCCACAGATTTATTGCATGTGAAAGGGCTTGTGAGACGTGGCCTACGGTTTATCGTCCTTATCCGAGAAGACTAGAAAGTCTAACCGTTTGCAGATGGTATTACAAAGGTAGCACTTTCTCCTTAGTTATTTAAAGACCCTGAGTGTTGGTCTGGCCGGGGTTTGAACCTACAGTCTCCCGGTCAGCAGACCGGCGCTTATCCCATTGAGCTCAGTAACCGGGCAGCGGTGCGCCTGAAAAAGGTACACCTTTCAGGCGGAGCCTTCAGGTAAAGGTCATTATAGGGAGTACACCCCCCCTCCCCCCCCAGGAATTTACACTACCTCAGATCTAACTCCTGGGTTTATAAAGACCCTAGTAGAGGCTTTGTAACGTCCAGTTCCAGTCAAATGAGTGGAAATATAACAAAGCACACGAAAACCCGAATAAAACAAAAAGGGACATATAGTGGTAGAGGTATATTATCGTAGTCAAAAAGTAATGATCATTACTCATAAATATTGATGGTTAACATTTCAGTGAAATTGAAACCCTGTTGGGGCGACTTTATCTTCGCTGGAACGTTGTTGTGTCAGCCAGGTACCAAATGCATGGCCAATGAAAACCCTTTCCGATTTAAATGCCAGTGCCCTCCCGGCAAGACTGGGGATGGATTTGACCCCAGTTGGGGTGGCCAAGGATGTCGATGATGTAAGTACAGTGTAACAAATCGTTTACAAAGTATCCCAAAGAGTAAACTATTTTAAACTATTTGTCATCCGTTGTGTACGTTAAGAATGCAAATAAAGCGCGGATCTAGGATAACTGACTGACCTATTTCCTAGCTTCCAGGGGAACCGAGAGCATGCACCATCGTAATTTTTTTGATTTTAACTCCCTGAAGTCCCCTTGTCTGGGTTTCTTAGTCATTCATACAGGATATTGGCCAGATTTCAACTTGGAAAGTTATTTTTATTTCAAGTATATTTGTTTATGAAAAACCTGACCGATTTTCGTAAAACGGTGGAAACCGGTGTGGATCGGCGCCTGCAAATAATTTTCCCTGCCGTACGCAGCCGTTTCTTGTTTGGTGGCAACGAAAAAAGGCTGCATGAAGTCTTCAATGAGAGGCCCAAATCAACCGCAAGTGGATTTTTTGCAATATTCAGCAGTGGTTCCTGCCAATTTTTTGGGCAAGTCGTCTTTATAAGAGCAGAGACACTAAGCATTACAAATTTGGCAACAGGAAGGGAAAACGCCTCACTTCCGATTTACTTGCGTCACTCAAAAAACGCCTTTGCTCAAACTGCCTAATATGAGCCGACCTGCACCAATTCCAAAGGAGGTCTGTGATTGGCTAAGAAAACAATAGGGATGGTGACATAACAATGTCCCTATCCCTGAAAACAGTAGGTTAGTACAGGTTATAGGGACCAATGAAATAAGAGCTTTAGATGGGTGCAGGCAGAAACTCATAAGGGGTTGAAAACCCCTTATGGGTTTCTGGTGCAGGTCAATCGCCTATTAATGTTGTTGGTCTTGCCGCAGTTTAAACAGGCAAATTCGCTGCTGGCAAAATCCGTCAGATCTTGCTGAGAGCTGAAGCCTATTATTCTAAAGTTTCCTCTATTGTGAATTTTAGCTAAGACAAGAAATGTTTATTTTGTATATAGAAATGTTTATATAATTATGTTTACATGTCAAAAGCAGCCTTTAGGGAAAAGGCAATGCAACTGATAAAAATTAAAGAAAGCCACTGACATTATGTTCATTTTTCTGCAGATATCCTACATGCTCTTCTTTCTTCAGAATTTTGACAAGTGCATCTTTTCTTTTTTTAAAATCTGAAACTTGATCTGAGTCTCAATAAAAGTTATTTTGCAAAAAAGCACATTTTCGTGGTTGTTGTGGTAGATGAGCTGAGCCCGAAAATTAGGGTAAAAGGTTGGATTTTTAAGTAATTTTTTAAAATACTTCTGGTACCTCACTAGGCTTTCCAGAAATGAAAATAGCATGGACAATTGCTGTTTACTATTTGAGCGCGTGGTTTCTATTTTACGTTACTAGAGCGATTGATTTCCCTGATAACGCATTACCTGTAGCGTCTTCTTTGTTCCACGTCAGTTTAGGCCTACTTACCATTATTAATTTGGCCTTTTTAACCTTAAAATGCAGTTTTGCAGCCGACAATATACACTTAATGTCAGTTACTCGAGGGAAAACAAAACTATCTGTTTCCCGAGGGAACTGACATTAAGTGTTTTGTTATATTCCTAGACTTTCACTTCAACAGCAACAAAAGAATAACTGGAGCGAACCAGAACAGTCGACACATTATTAATGACAACACAAATTTAATTCTCAAAACCACTGAATGAATTATTTACAACTACTTTCCTTACATTATCTGCATCTTTTTCCTCCACTAGCTGCTGTTTCTCTTCTAGGATGAATTTAAAATCGTTGCTTTTTAGTTTGAGGCTTCGTGTTTGTGTTGTAATGTTCATTCGCGAAAAAGAAAACTGGCAGTTAACTGGCAGTGTTTTTCCAGCCTTCTGTCACACCACCTTCCACCATGCTTTGATCACGTGCTGTAGTGTATCCCGAGCGGGGTACATTGCGTGATGTATCACGATCGGGATACATTTGATTTTAGTCAAGGCCACGTGACCAGGAATC
Organism: Porites divaricata; assembly: GCA_038088405.1. NCBI lineage: Eukaryota > Metazoa > Cnidaria > Anthozoa > Scleractinia > Poritidae > Porites > Porites divaricata. The sequence goes on from JBBMOI010000008.1 coordinate 1,532,098, forward strand.
AACAAACGACAGCCCCTATTTAGTTGATTGAAAGTCTAGGAATATAACAACAGCTGATAAAAGTAAAACCTATTGTCATGAACCGCTGTTGTCTTCGAATTCGTGATGCAACAATCGTTAATTTGACGTGATAGACATGATCTGCAAACTTCTGCACGTGCTCCCGCGCGCATGCGTAACGACATACCTCGGTGTGTTGTGTGCGTTTGCTGAGGTTTATAAGGAAGGCAAAAGCATTCATCGGATGATCGCCTAATCAATGTTGTTTCTGGAGTCTATCCTTGCTTGTTGTTTAAGTCTAGATCTTTAGCCTCCGCTTCTCGGATTCAATTTCCAGATTGGTACCGAGCAAAATAAACTGACTGTGAAGACCTGTGAGCTAGCCCCATGGGAACTAAAAAGA